>BSBK01011923.1:0-56322 GCA_027943335.1 Chamaecyparis obtusa | reverse complement strand
TTTATAATAGGGATTAAGGACTTCCATCCATGCTTCATCTCTAAAAGGGATGTCAAATAAAGGTAAGGTGATGTTAAGAAAGGTTTCTATTAATTTCCTCCTCTTGCTCCAAAATGTTGTCTTAAAGGGGGAGCATCTTAAGAGAAGGTTCATAATTCATTAAGGCTTCATTGGTAGAGGGAAAATCATTAATATGAATAGAAGGTAAATTATCCTCAAGGGAATGAAAAATTCATATCAATTTCTTCTATGATAATGTCAATTGAGAAAAGGATTATTACCTTTCCTCAATATTTCCTCATGAGAAGGAGGGTTCTTAGGTGATAAAAATGAAATTAAGATTATAGAAGATATTCATGATGAACAAAGCAACATGACATGTGCAAAATGTATGAAACTATATGTATATTTTTCCAATGCAAGTGCATAAACAAGAAATGAAAGGATCTATATGAAATGCAATGATTACTAACTAATGCATGAAATGAATAATTTTTTTGTTTTTATTGCTCTAATTGAAATAAGAGACAACAATATGAATTTTTAATGTCCATTTTTTCCTTGAATGCATAAAATGAGACAATGTAATACATACAAATAAGATCTAAGAACCAAATCAAAAGTGAAAATATTATGATTTGAGTTCACTAAAATGTACAATAGAAAAATCAAAGCAATGAAAATAGGTTAGCTCACCTCTCCTTTCCAAGACTGCACATTTGGAAGGAAAATGCACCCCAATAGGCTCATGAGGTGAATCAAGTGCTAAATAGGGATAGTGGTTTCCTTATCTAAATATGTAATCTTGAAATGGAAAAAGGATAATAAATATAGAAATTAAAATTGGGAAATATTTAGATGAATCAAGAAATGAAATAGGAAATAAAAAAGTTTAGATATAAATAACTAACAAATAGAAATCCACAAATATTTGTAACAATTTTTTTGAGATTCTGATGTTGTAACATCCATTTCTCTCAAATTTTAGCCTATTTTTGAGGGTATAGGTCAGATAGCTCAACCTGTACCTTGAGTATAGGTCAATTGGCTTGATCTATAACTCAGTTTTCTATTTGGAATTTCAAGATCACTCTAAATGTTCCCAATCTTCCTAGAAAAGATTTGAAAACTTGGTAGCCTATTCTTTCATACAAAAAAATAGGGAAGAAGTTTGGTAAAAGAGGTTTACTTTGGTCAAACCCTTGTTTATGCATCAACCTTTAAAATGTAATGAAATGTCATAAAGTAAAGATAAAATAGGATCTATATCTGAATTGGAAATCACCTCATGCCTTGATGATGCAATACTTTTTTGGACATAATCACAAATGTTAATGCAATAGCTTGGACTCCATAAAAACACAAAAGGAAATCATGAAAGATAAGCCTTGTGAAAATTGGTACATTGTAGTTTTCCATAATGCTTGATGATGAGGAGAATATTTTGAATACTTGTAGACTCAGATGCTTAAGACCTTCAGAATGATTGGATGTAAATTTCTTGATTTTGTGATCATTAATTCTTGAGGATAGTAATAGATACCAAAAAATCAAGAGATAGGGTTTTTATATACCTCGCAATATCTTAGGAGTTAATAATCATCTAGGTCAATTGAGTCCAAATCCTCTGATAAATTGCCAAGACATGTACCCAATTTAAATTTGGGCCCAAAATACATGGTATAGATTAGCTAGGCTGACCTATACCACCTATTTTAGGGCCAAACTAGAATTGTGGGTCCCAAACACTTAGTGGATACAGGAAAAGATCTGATAGTCAATTTAGAGGTTGAGATAGAATGTAAATACCTTAAGTGGTGATATAGGACTTAGGTGATGAAATGAATTATGAGATTGGAGAAAAAAATAGAGGAGAAAACCTATATATAATGTCTTACCTTGAGTTTTGCGGAAATTAAATTAGCACAAGACTTGTAATATTAATTTAAAGGTCTAGTGGGTGCTAGGAGAGTGTGAAATCAATGTGGAAACCCATACATACTAAAATTGGGCTAAAATGATGATCTAATTATAGATGTTAACTTTTTAGGATTGTAGAATGTGTATCTATATATATGTATATGTATATATATAAAGGTGTGTGTGTGTGTGTGTGTATGAACAAAAATGAATGTATATGATATGTAAAGTACTTATGCAATGATAAAGGAAATGATAACTGGGAATTTATAATATCAAATCTAATGTATTAAAGTAAATTCTCAATGGAAACAAGAATAATGAACTCACCGTAAGAGCTCGAAGAGGACAAGTGAATTTTATATCTATAATTGATTAGAAAAAATTGTCAAAATTCAGAACTATTTTTGATCTAGAACTTTGAGACTTGTAACTCCTGACCAGCGAAAACTTTAGTGGTGATTATTCATCATTTGGTGAATGTCGCATGTCGGAACCTAGGATTTGGAAAATATAATGCATATATTGGATTGACCCTATTGCCCATGATTTATTAATATTGGGTCCAATGCCTGGGCCCATCACCCATTGGTTTATTTAATTTTCTCTATTTCTTTCACATTATCACCAATGGAATATAATTTTTGGTCACGTCAAATTTTAAACATTCACCTATAATTTCAAAGTGCCCCCAAATGGATGATCCATATTCACCAATATTTTTATACATATATATTTATAGGCGGCCCCAAATTCATCTGGCATTTTGTAGACGTGTATCTCAAGCCGACACATTTTCACCAACTTTAGTAAACATACCAAGGTATTGGATGACCTATTATCACCTGATAAATAATACAAGATGTTTTATAATGATGCAAGATTCACCAAAAATTTGTATACCTAATACCTCTCATTGAATTCGCCAAAAAAGGATTAGTATAAATATATTCATAGATCAGTGTTATTATACACAATTTGGTTTGGTTCAAGGTTGGCTGGTTGGTTTTGATATCTCAATTTGATCGATAGAAAAGTTTCAGACTATTGAGTGCATTGGGGAGTTGTGACTACAATTGAATTTGAGGCAAAGGTAAGTGATTATTATTCTGTGACTATGTAATTTTGAGTTCATTCTTATTTAGTGGGGACCAGTTAATGAACAATGATGACTAGGGAGACCTCAAACATGATTTTAGGGCCAATGAATCATATTTATATATATTATAGTTCTATTGTTACTTATTCAACAAGTGAACATTTTTTTTTTGGTACTGGTAGCCTCTATTTTGTTGAAGATTTGAGATGTCGAACAAGAATAAGGGTAAGGCTCCTACATATGGGGAAATCCAAGAGAGGCCAAAATAATGCATAGCCTTATCATCGTACTTTGGTCATGGTGGTGGTTGTTTCTAGCCAAAATTAGGAAGCTACTTCATCACAAGAAGATTTTCAAGATTTACAACCTGAACCTACACGACATATTAAAAAAGTCAGCGAACCTAATATCTCAGATCATGATGAACTTGAAGAAGATTTTTAGTTAAATACCCATAGTATCCATATTATATAATTGACTTGGATGAGACTTAGAATGCTAGAGAAGATGATGGTGCAGGGAAGAAGAAAATAAAATACAATTCAAAGAATGATAGAGAATCACAAAAAGATCAGATGTGGGATATGTCAAGGAATTTTCAAATAGAATGGGTGTCAAAGTATCCATTAATTGAACCAGTGTACAATCCAATTGAAGGTGAGCCTTTGGTAGAATGCAGATGTAAGATTTGCACCAAGATAAATAAGAAGGAAAATAGGTTGCAACTTAAAATTGACACCATAGAGAAGGATATGGGTAAAGTTTACGAAAAGAAAACCATAGATGGAGTTAAAAAATTAGTGATAAGATGGAAAACAAAGGAGGAATATCAGCATGTTAGGAATGCAAAATTATTTGAATTTCAACAGAATATAAAGATGAAACTTGGTGAAGTTAAATGCTCTATTGAAGCTTGTTTTGGGAAAGCATTAGAAGTAGAACTAATGGGAAAATTTGTTCAGTTAAGTGTTGCCTTTAATATTTTGAGCAGAGGGTGTCCTATGATAGACTATCCATCATTAAGTGGTTTATTACACTTTTTGAAAGTTTCTAACTATCCTAACACTCACTGGTCAATAAATAGTGGATGGGAATGGGCAAGTTGTCTTGTCGATGTTTAAAAAGAGGATCTAAAGGTAAAAATTAAAGAGTCAAATTTTATTGCATTATCTTTAGATGAGGTTATAGTAGTAGATAATACTTCCTAGGTATGCATGCATGTTTATACTATACATAATTTCTTCCACCAACCTCATCTACTACCTGTTGCTAAAATGAAGGAAAATGCAATAGTGGAAAATTTATTTGAACTAGTAAAGAGTTCTCTTATTGAATATGGATTTTAAATGACATGACGAATGCCAAAAATTTGGTGTGTGTTGGAGAAGATGGAGCTTCAGTAATGCAATGCCATAGGGGCAGTGTTTGCACAAAGATACAATCTTCTTATGCACTCTATGTTACTCTCATTCACTGCAAGGCCCACAGAATGAATCTATCTTTTGGAGTTGTCAACAAGCATGCTCCAGTAAGAAAAATTAAACTTTTAATCAAAGATCTCTACCAATACTTATGTTGAAGTCCAAAATGATTGAGGGAATTTCAACACTTTGTTGAAGGAATAACCAACAAGAACAAGCTTCTTAAGGATAATGATACCAGATGGATCTCTTTAGATGGACCAGCGCATTGAGTTTTTTAAGAATATCAATTGTTACTTGGCCTAATTAACTCAAGTTGTGAAGAAGCAGGGCTACAAAATTTTTTGACACTGTTGAGAATGTTAAGTAATATAGAGACACTCTTAATATTAGATGGTCTTCTCAACATGCTTGAGGAAATGAGAAATATAATGAAAAAGGCCTAGCTAAGAGCTATGTATATTGCAGAATATTTTGCACTATGTAAATTGACATGCATGATGCTCGATAATCTCTATCGATCATGTGATGATGTAAAATTTGCAAACTGGCTGAAAATCAAAGATATTTACAATCTTGATAAATTTTTAAATATCAGTGCAAACAAGGAGTTATGTGCAAAAGTTCACAGAGTTGAGATACAAATGCTCTACTTTTCCAGGTTCGAGTCTGAGGAACCATGAAATAACCCCTGGAAGCAACTATCAAGTGTTGGAAAGACTTTACCAAGATCATTGAGTCTGTCACTACTTCTATGAAGCACATTGCCTATGATCTTTCCTCACAGATTAGAGAAAGATTCCCTCTAGTAAAACTACTTGAATCCATGGCTATTGTGTTTCCTCAATATTGGAGTATGAACAATTCAAAAGATTTTAGAATTAGACTACTAACTTTGATATATCATTTTTGCAAAACCAAAGAGTTAAATGGAGTAACTCTAAATAGAATTTTAGATGAATCTCATTTGAGAGAGAAATCAAGTCATTTTTCACAGACAATGAGGGTTCAATATAATATTATGTTGAACCCCCTCAAAGATGGATCAATAACAAGGCTTTGGAAAAATCTAGTTGAGAGTGAAATGTTGATTGATTCAATATCAAAAATTTCCAAGCTTGCTGGTTTATGTTTGACCATGATATTGGGGCCGGTGGAGGATGAGAGAGTTTTCAATGGTTTGAAATTCCTAAAGTCAAAGCTAAGAAACAAACTAGACAAGAATTTGGAAAATTTATTGAGGCTCTATACATCTAGGTATGAAGTCAATACTTATCCTTATGAAAGGGCACTGACATTGTGGAGGAAGAAATGTCAGAGAAGAGGGTTGGGGAAATTTCAAACCAAAGCAGGAGTGCTAGAGATAATGATGTCATTGACTCATGCACTAGTATTGGTACTACTAGCATTGAACATCAGTTAAGAGGAGGTATGAAGAGTGCAGAAAACATATCAAAGATCCAAGGAAGCTATGAAGTCGATGGCGATGAATCTGAGGATCCCGATAATGATATGATGTGGAAACTTGAATCATTGTAGAAGTAGCAGGTCCTACCTGTATTTAATAAAAAATTTCCTGTAGTCTATTGTCAATTTCTGTATCTCATCATCAATCATGCATAATAGCATATTCTAATGTTAAAAACATGAATGTGGTTGATAATGTCAACAAGATTCAATTCTTCAATTAATAATGGTTTTCATTTGCATTATTCAGCTCATATGGTACAATTCTTGTAGATTTTAATTATTATTTTTTGACAACATATCAATTCATATGATACAATTCTTAGAAATAGAGATTCTCAGTAATTTATTTAAAAATATGATATAATGTAAAAATTCATTCATTAATAGTAGTAAGAACACAACTCTATGATTCTATTTACAAAAGTCAATGACTCAATACCCAATTTCAATTTCATTACCCTTAGCCAATGACCTTCCATTCCCTTTTATAGAAACAAGAGAGCAACAACAACTTCAATTCGATTTTCCTAATGTGAAGTCTCAAAATAAAAATCAATAAGACAACTAAAATATCTCTACAATTGTACATTTTTGCATTTGACAGGCTGGTTTACTAAATTAGCAATAGCATCTGCCACATTGATCCTATTTTTTTAAAAAAAGTTCAAACTTGTTAATTTAAACTCAATTCAAGCAATTAGAAAAAAATATATAGATGATTGAAACTGAAATTTCTTTCACATACTATGATTGATGAGATGATACTGCCTATTTGTTTAGTATGCTCCATTCTACATTGGTTGGAAGGTCAATAGTTGTCAAGATATAGTAAATGACCTACAACCTCATCAACAATCCATACTTGGAAGAGTGACTTGAAAGAAATGATCCTTCCAATACTGCATTCAAATTTTTCAATTGTTTGATGCACTTTGCAATGCCTTCATGAGTTGTGTCTTGAGGAACCTTTCCTAAATCAGACTTCATTATGTCCTCCAACTTTTTTTTGTAAGCTTCTCTTCCAATGAAATTCATTGATGAGTTATTAGGATCATGACTCAGAAAACAAAGACCTATCATTTTGGTTATTTTTTATTCATCTTGGCAAACTTTGTCCCAAATAAGGCCAGAGTTTCCTCTCCTTGCATTAGTTTCTAACATTTTTGAAAGATAGAGTTCGCCTTTATTGACACATGAACGTGGTCATTAATTCTCTTTCTTACCTAATGCCTATAATTGGTTCAGTTGATTTGTTGCAAAACCTTTTTTGCACTATTTTGTCTCAGACCAAATTTTGTGTTCTTCTCAATGTGCTCTTTGAGCTTTCGAAAAATATCTGTAAGACTTACATTCCATTCAAACCAATCACACAATCTATCAGCATGCATCTTTATTTTCACCTAAAAGTATTTTTTACTTGGTCATTCAAGCTATTTTCGTAAGTTTTCATTGTATTATTTTCCTTCTTTAGCTCTTCTCTCATTTTTGACAATTAGTGTTCACTATTTTTTTTATTTTCTCTACTTTCTCTTCCCACTATTTTGCTTTTAGCCTCTCATTCTCCAATTCTTTATTTAAGTTATTATTTGCATGTGTCGCAGTCTCCATGTATTTGTATAAACTTAATGAAGATACTTTTTCATCCTCAAGTTTTTTATTGCTTTCTTCCAATTTTTCCCTCAAAATTTTCAGTTTTGTATCCATATGTTCTTTCTATCCAATTGCTTCTTTAGAGGATGAATTTTTTTATCATTTTCTCTAATTCTTTGCACCTATTATATGTTTCTTTCTCCTTTGCCTTTTCATTTGTTAGGTCTACCTTTAACTTATCTATTGTGTCCTGAAGCTTTCCTTTCTCTCTCTCCAACTTCATCACTCAACTGTAGACCACTTGGTTGGTCATTTTCAACACATTTATCTTGTCCACATTTTTAATTTTGGATAAATCCATTTGGAGGGTGCTAACTTGAAATTCAAATGGATCTAACTAACTCTCTGGTGGATTGTTATCTCTAGCTAGGGGCATAACAACCATGAACTCCATTATTTATTTCTTTGGGTCATATGTGGGAAATAACCTATTTGATGTAGGTTCTGCATCTTGAGATGCAACAACTGCATCCCTCTTCAATGTCTTTGTATTTTGTCTATTCCTATTTTTCATTGTTTAAAGTTAGTTACAAAATCATTGTAATGAAAATCAAGGTTTTCTGACACAATTGAATGTTTGAAAGGTGAAATAGAACTTGTAGTGATGTATGAGCTTCCACCTATGTTTCATGTGGTTCTCCTAATTCTACCATGAGGATTAGCAACACCCTGACCCATTACAAGTGGATTTTTTAGACTGTTCTGAGGGTTTTTTCCTTAAGGTGTGGCAATTGTTGGACTCACAGTCACCATTGCCATTATTGTACTTGTCATAACCTTTTTCTTCTTTACACTACCTTGATCTATGGGATCCACTGATCCCATGTCCTTTTTAGACCACTAATACTACCCTTGATATCCACACCAGTGGGAGTGGCACTTGATTCAAATTGAATTTAACCTAGAACAGGTGGAAAATGATTTGAAGCTGGAACAATTGAAAGTGAAAGGGTATGAGACTGAGTAGTATTTTTTTTATGAATCTTTTGATTCAACTCCAAGGATTGGTTTTTCACCATATTTTGGTAGAACTCATGGGATAGGTGGATACCAAGGCTCTTGTCCTCTGGGACCCAGACTACCCCAACCTGGAAAGCCCATTTTTTCTGCAATGTATACCCCTTTGGTATATGTTTCTTTTGTGGACACGTCAACTCCACTACTAATTGAATATACATTATTGGATGTGGGATTCATAGAATCCTTCTCATATTCATTATCTAGATGATCATCATCATTGTGATATGCTTCAGTTAGATGCTCCTTATTCCACAATTCATTAAATATTTTATCCTCTTCCGCATCATAAAGATTTGCAGAGGTCTTTGGCTCATCAAGATTCTTCCTCATTTCCCAAAAATTAGTAATTTTGGTTTGATTCCAGTTACCATCTATACATTCATCCACTAGGTCTTTTGGAATAGATTTTCTAGATGGTTGAGCAACTTTCTGGTAGAAATTGGAGGATGTCATGGGCTGCACTTTTCCTTTCTATTTCTGTAATGCCATAATTTGTGATAACAATTCTTGTATTGAAATATTATTTTTAGTGGTGTATTTCTCCATCTCTTTTTTGACCTCATCCCAGGACTCCATGTTTTTAAATTTTTCTATCAATGACATACTCTCATGTTGACATTTTCTTGTAGAGTTCCCATTCTCTCTAAGCTTTGATCCAATTATGTTGAGTGGATCATACTGCTAGTGACTGATAGCATCAAAGTGAAAAGTTGAAAAAAGGCATCTTCCACTTTGAATCCTCTTCTCTCAAATGTGAACCCTCCAAATGTGAAAGGTAAGGCAAGAAATATCATTTTATTTTGCTAACCATTAAAGAGTACATCTCTGCAAGAAGTACCATTCAGCCAATTTTATTTGAATTTTGAGTTGAATGTAATCTCTACAAGAAAGATGCAATCTAGCCATTGGAGTGCTTGTAATTTTATGATACATTGGTGCCAAAAAGAAGTCTACAAAATTGTTGTATTTCCTTATGTTATCAATCATCCTTATCTTAAGTTTCCATTCATATATTGGATTTTGGACATGACTACAAAGCAGGTTTGCCTGAAATATTGCATGATGCTTTTCTAAGAGAAGATAGTACAAGTAGGTTGTGAATCTAAATGTATTCTATGAACCTCTTTTAATCATTAGTGATTTTTCTTGCATGCAATCAATAATATTCTCAATAGAACTATATTTTATTGGTACATTTTCACAGTGAATATAAAAAATCATTTCAAGAATGTTGGCACCCACTTCTTTGTTACTATCCAATCCCAAAGAAAATGCTAGCAAAGAAATACTATCTTGAACCCATTGCACAAAAATATCATAATCATAAGGAGACTTATGATATGGATTTAGACTAGAACATCTTTTTATTCCTCTAATAGATGAATCTTTCTTTATTGCATCTATTTTTTCATACTCCTCTACTAGCTTTCCTAGGTCAATGTGCACATTTGAGTTTTTTGTTCAAACCCTAGGTCCAACAGACTAGAAAATTCACTCTTGGTTAGGGACAAAATTTCCTCCTGAGTATTTTTACTCACAATTTCTTTTCTATTTTCATCATAATTTTTGGCGTAGACCATGAAAATTTCTAGGCAAGGGAATACTTGAGGTAACGCCATGCATGTTGACCCAAGATCCCACGGTGTAATTTTATATGACATTGCCTTTACCATGTTGTTAAATGGGTAAAATTTTGAATTCTTCTTTGAGTCGTTCCAATTATTTTCAAGTGCAAATCTAATTTCCATTATTCCCTTATTACATGGATAATAAGATCATAAATATAATGGAATTCATTAGTGAAACCTAGTGTTTTAACCAGATTATGGAACTCTATTATGTGACTTGGCCTTTTACTTGTAATCTTGGTATTTGTTTTTCCCATCGTGGTAAGTTGGTAACTAATATCACTATTTACTTGTAGGAAAGTTCAAATAATTATACACAACTATAATTTACAAGGGTGATTCAAAATTAAACCGTAATAGGCTGATTCTTTTTCTAAAATATAAACAGTAAATTTGTAAACCACGAGATTTGAAAAATTTAAAATGCAGGACGTAGGTCTTCAAGATTTTAGTAGTTACCCATAATTTCAATTTGTCTAGACTATGCATGGGCAGAGAGCTGAGAGACTCTGTTGCATTCCTCGGACCTCAATCCTCAACCTAGAAGTCGTAACCCCTTTCTAAATCTCCAATACTAGTTAGAACTAAAAAAACTTAGATTGGAAACCTAAAGGGAAATAATTGTACAATCTTCAGTCGTTAGTCATGTCTAGTGTCACTTTCATTGCTTCTTTATGAAGACAGATGTCTAATGTTAGTAGGACACATGTGACTTAATCATTTGAAAGTACAACTTTATTTAGACACCCAAAATTAAAACATTTATAAAATAATCCATTTTATAGTTTACTCCAATTTAGATTTTAATTATACTTAGTTGAGGGTTAATTCATGACACATGCCTTGTTTCCATGGGACATTTGTAAATAGAGGTGATCATTCCCCAAATCGGCCTGAAATACACCTTCAACAATTGATTTATGCTCAACCAATGGTCATTATTAGTCACTATCAAATGTCATGGGTCCCATTAATTTTTGCCTTGTTAGTACTAGTACTTACCTAGTCACCTCACGAGTCACACGTCATCATCAAATGACACTGACTATGTAAGTGGACACGTGTCATGATTCCATAATGAGATTGAAAAAATGGGTTTTCTTTTTCCTTTCATCCTGAAATAAAGCTTCGATCATTGATCTATAATCATCCAACGGTCATTGTTAGTCATCATGGCCCCATGGGTTCCATTAACTTTTGCCTTGTTAGTACTTACTACTATTAGTCACCTCACGAGCCATGTGTCATCGTTGAATGACATTTTTGGTTGATCATGCATGTGGACACGTGTAATGACTCTAGAAAGGGTTTACAAAAATGGGGTTTCTTTTCCCTTTCATCCTAAAATCCACCGTAAGTCATCGATCTGTGCTCATCGAATGTTAGTTGGCATTCACTATCATGAAATTTAAATACTATAAATTACACCTTAGTGTGCAATGGGTACACCGTAGTCATTTGCAATGGACATTTTTATTTTTTCCTTTTTAGATTTTAATGGATAACAAAATTTAAAGTTAATTAATGGATAATAACATTTAAAATTCATCAGCACACTTTGAGGCTTGACTTTGAGTATAACTTACATGAGGCTAAAAGAAGTTTCGTGAAAACCATACATATCAATTGGAATCAGGCTTCAAAAGATATCATTACCAAGAGAAAAGCTTGTAGAGAGGAAGAAAATATGATGGGGGAAAGACATAGGAGGGAACCTAAGGATGAAGCAGATAAGTGGCATTGGCACTCTAAGGTGTGGAGCATTTTGAAAAAAGGTGAAGTTACCACGTTCATCAATCGACTTCATGGGTGGAAACCCTTTGTTACGCGTATCATGGTTAAGATTTGGAATGAGGGGATTGTTAAAATTGATGGGGTGGATTTCACAGTGACGGCGGAGGTTATCTCTGCGGTGATAGGCATACCCATTATTGGGAAGGAATTCTACAAAGATAGACGTATTTCTAGGTATGCAATGATCAAATTTGCCAAGGATGTGGAGGAAAAGAAGGTGTTAATAAAGAAAATTACCTACTACCCACCGAGCTCTATCAAGACACTATGGAGGTTTGTGTTGAGGGTTATTATCAAGTACATCTCCCTAGACACGAGATTCAACTGCTTCTGCACTCACCACTTTGTGCTTCTTAACCATTTTAGGTATGGGGTGATTATTTCAATCCCTTTCTTCCTATATTTGTCAATTAATGAGAATATCAATGACTATAGGGAGAAGCCCATTGGTAATCTAGCTTTCCATGAGGGTCTTTTGCTGTTAATTTATGAATTTTTTAAGGCTAGGACAATGGGGAAAGAAATTAAGAGTAGGAAGGTGGGCAAGGAGGGTAAAGGTGAGTCAGATGAGTCGGGAGAAGATTATATCCCATTTGATACTGAGGATAGTCAAGAGATGCATTCAGATACAGATGAGGATGCTACCCCACAGACCAAAAAGGGGAAAAAGAAAATAAAAATAGAGAAAAAGGAGACTCCCGACCCTAAACAGAGCATTGAGATCTTGTCTGATAGAGACTACAATGAGAGGGTGGAGGGCATGGATATGGAGGGAGAAATTTTGATGGGGAGGAAGATACCAATTTTAGAGAAGAGGAAAATAAGGAGAGGACGGGAGGAAAGGGAACCATTACTATTAAGATGCCTATCAACAGAGAGGAGGATTCCTCTGGCAAGACTTTTAGGAGGCTGAAAAGAGGGAAAGATATTGAAAAGGAATCCAAGGAGGAAAGGTAGGAGGGGGGGAAGGATAGTGTTGAGGAAGAGGAGAATCAGGGGAGTGGGGAAGAGAATGAGCAGGGTTTTGAAGAATATGGGTTTGGCCATTACACTTGCAAGATTTCGGGCAAAGACAAGAATGTGGTTTGGAGGAATTTTGATAATATTTTTGTGAGGATGGGTCTGAAGGGAGAGTTGATGAAAAATCTGGTTAAGAAGAATAAAGAGGGAAAAATTCAAATGGAGGAGCTTATTGATCCTGCCCTTGTTATTTTGAGTGACATCACTAAGGAGAACCCTCATATGGATGTGCTTAATAATGAAAAGAACAACATAATTGATAGCTATAGAACCACAAAATGGACCTACCATGAAATCTAGGAGCTAAAATACACAATAGGTAGATTGGAGAGGGACAATTGTACCAATATGAACAGGAAAACTGAGGAGGAAAAGGATATGGAAAATATAGTGGAGGAAGTGAAGAGGAGAGTTCAGAGCATCGAGGGCACCCTGCTAAAAATTGCAGAGCAAAGCTATAACATTCTTAAAGCTTCTAATGAAAACATAAAGGTGTTGATAAATAAAATTGAGGAACATAGGGGTAGTAAGGAGGAAGACCAGTCTCCCAAGAGTGGTAAAGATAAGTCTCCTGAGGAAGGATCGAGGAAGAGGACTAGATCCAGCACAAAGAAAAAGGACATCCAGGAACTTGATAAGGATCTTTTTGACCTTAAGGAGGTGGCTGGAAGAGTGTCAGAGCTGGAGATTCGTGCTGTGGAAATTCTCATAGAAATAGTCTGAGCTGTTCACCTGGCTTTGGGCCTTTCCTGGTTTTATCTTTCTCTCTTGTGGGGGGCTGTTGTTAAGCTTGTGGCTATTATATTGTTGATACTTTAAACACTTTATCTATGTTAATATTTTAGTTTTGTAGGGTTTCAAGGCCCCATCAAAACCTATTTTCCATAATAAAAAATATTTAAAGTTAATTAATTGAATAGTAACATTGTTGAAGAGGTATATAGTATACTTAAAATGATAATTTTTATTGATTATAACTTTTATGTTTAAAAAAGAACATGAAAGTGTAAGCATTTTTTTAGAAGATGGATAAAGATAATTATAATCACATATAATTCTCATACCTTATAATTGGAAAACCATAAATATATAAATTTAAATTGTTTCACAAATAGGAATATAACATAATTAAATAAGAAGATTGTTAATATTCTAAAATAAAATTAGTTTTTAAATAATCTATGAATTCCCTTTAGTGGAATAGAGAATATGTTTTTATCAGTTCAGTTGAGGTCATGGAGTAAATTAAAACTGACTCAATGAGCAACATGGCTAATTTTAGTTGAGCCCCAAAAAGCATAGATCGTCTATAAATAGCCCTCAATTCTTTCTCTAACCTTATTAATTCATTTTTCCTTCAAGATTCTGTAAATATTTCATATTAAATGCACAAGTGTGTGAAATTGGAAAAAACGTCATGACGGGTAACATTACCCAAATTTAATGTTAGTGATAAGACATTTCTTTTATTAACTACAACTGTGATACATTATCAACCGTCTACACAACCTACTAGTACTAACCAGTTGTAAGACTTGATATGTGTAATACATTTAAAATGATGTAATTTTATATTGATAATTAATTGGGTAAAAAGTTCATACAACTTTGATTAATGGTTATCTTAATTGAGGAATTTTGACTATAATCGAGAAGACAATGACATTTTAAATATTCAGATATAAAAATGAAAATATCATCGCTTCCTTATTTCTACAGCAACATACTTACATGTCTAATAAAAAAATAAAGAAACAAATTTAAATATTGCAATCACAGCTCAAAGTCTAAGAATCATTTTTTGTACCCATACAATGCAAATTGAAATGAACTTGAAAAATTTTCATTATTTTTTTCATAAAACTAGTAATTACATTGTCGACTAAAAAGAAAAACCTACTAGATCACTAGTAGCGGACCAGTACCAGTGGCCCAGTGGTATGATTGTATAAAAAAACCAAAAAACATGGTATGATTGTATAAAAAAAACCAAAAAAGGGTATGTGCAGGATCATGGTATACCAAACTATAGCCTTAAGTGGCAATAAAAATTCAGAAAATCAGGGTTAGTCAGCTTGATGTAAAAAGTTGAACATCTTATAAACCTTATGTGAAAAAGTTGTAATATTAGAATCTGTAGAAAATTGAATTTAGTTTCTAAACTACTAGCCCTTGTCTGAAAAAAAATTAATCTAATTGTTCAAAATTTTAGACTTGAATGCAGTAGTACAAAAATTTCAGGAAAAAGATAAAAAGTACGTGTATGTCTAATCACATTAATCACAATCAAATGATGATATATTTTCACAAGATTATAGATATAAGTAGTAGACTCATGCCCAGATGTGATGCATATTTTTGGGTAATTTTTTCCTAAATAAATAATTAATTATGAATATTTCTGCTACAATTTATTCAGAATAAACAAATTCTTGTGTCTGACCACCTTAACTAATTCTAAACTTTAGCAAATTGAAATTTTTTTTTTCTTATAGTAGGCGAAGCATAGAATGTGAGACATGTTTCAGATTTCAAAAAGGTTGAACAGTTTTAAAGTTATAGTTTTTTTCAATCAATGTATCAATTAGAACTTTAAAGATAGCTCAATTAAAAAATAAGTAATAATTACTTACTGAACTCAAAATTTGACATCAATTATATTGATGGAAAGTCGATAATGTCTCTAAGAAAGCCTTTTCGTTTCATCAATTTTGGGTAAAAAAAGGTCATCAGCTACATGGTCGAAGTATGGAGATCAAAGAAAATATGGTGAACATGTCTTTTGGGTTGACCATTCACGTTTGGCATTGCCCAAGGCAAATACCAAGCCTAATCAGATATCTGATAAAATCAAATATCTGATAATTTTGGATATCCACTAATATAAAATATCCGATATCTCTAGTCCAATTCAAAATTTCAACTTGAATACTTTTTTCAAATTTAAGTTATAGATTACAATTTTTTTTAAATATTAATATTAAATGTGTTGACTGCTTTTTCCAATTTTAAGTTAAATATTATAAATTTTTTTTTATATTAATATTAAATGATAATAGCATAGCATTAGTATTATATAAATTTTTATAGTAGTATTGTATTATATTATTATTATTTATTTGTCTATTATATAATAGTATAATATTAGTATTGAATATTTATTAAAATATTTTTATTATATGTTCAATAATACTGGAGGGAGAGAGAGAGAGAGAGAGAGATGGATGGATGGATTCAACAAGGTAAGGTTACAAAACTGATTTGTTATGGGCACTAACCACAAACCCTCAAATGCTTCAAAAGACTCAAACTTGTCTAGACTTCTCATAATGATCCAAGGTGATATGAAAGAGGTCTATGAATTTTATTTAAGATTATTTGATAGGTTTTATGGATCCTTCCAACACCCAAGGTTCACAACACTCCAATGTTCTTCAAATTGTCCAGAGGCCTAATAGCCATATCTTGTAGCCTTGTAGGGATGGTAAATATCACTTAACTCTGTAAACCTCCAAATGATTGACCAAACAAATTGGTATTTTGGATACCCTTTTCCTAGTACATTTTCATATCAAAAGGAAAGATATGGTTGTTTTGGAGCATATACTACTGCTCACACCCTGTGAACCCCAAAATGCATGAAAATGGGCAATTTAACAAAGAAACCTTGTGTTTCTTGTACTACCAAGACCCCAAACTGTAGAAAGTGTCTTATTATGCCATCAAAACTCCAAATCTCAAAGGAATTAGACTCTGAATTCCTAGAACCCCAAAAGCCCCAAATTTGATGTTCCAAACCCTTTTTTCTAGGGCTTTCTAAATCTCTTTCTTCCAAGAACTATGAGATACAACTAATTATTGTTTCACCTTACAATAAACATACTAAATCATTGCAAATCATAAAAGACACCGCTCATTCGACTAGAATGTGTGCTACAATACCCAACCATTAAATTCAATGGATTTTCCCAAATTTGATGATAGTGGTCACTTTTTCTCCAACTTATATGCACACAAAAGCATTAGAATCATAATATACATGTTAGATATGATCATTTGATGAAGGTTAGGCCTTTAATTTCATGGAATGATTCCCATATTTATTTGACTCCAATCCTCTTTTTCCCTCTAATTATCTTTGAGTTTCCTCAAGTTATTCATGGTCTTCATGGCTTCATTGGTTGTCCTTGGTGCCCCTCCACCATTCTCCTCACCTCCAATGAAACTCTTGTCCTAAGAGTTAATCTTCTTTATAAAAGTACTTATTGGAAATTTGGCTAAGTTGGATACATAGATGTTTTCATTATGGAAACATATGATCTACATGAATATCTCATAGGTCAGAGAGAAAGTATGTCAGAGCGCAATGCAAAATTGTCTAAGTATGAGACAATATGTTTTTGCTAGTGAACTCGATGATAGTTTTAGTTGGCAATGTTGATTGGAGTAAGTTCAATGATTTCACACTTGAACATAGATGCTATGGTGACTTTTGGTGACTCACCTCAAAGCGCAAGTGAGAACAGCATGCACAAAAGAAGTTATGATAATTTTACTAAAGACAGTGTCAAGCCGACATGATAGATTATGAAGATAGAATTGATAAAGAGTTAAGGGATTATTTTGTTTATCAAAATAATGACTTAACAATATGAAGGGATGACATCCTAGATTTTAACCCTTGGATAAAGATATTATGAAGGTTAACTGAAAAAATTATTTGTCTTAGTAACTTGTATAAAGATATAATGATGTAATGTAAAAGATGTAGCAAGCAATGATAACATGTATGTAATAGCGATAGTGAAAGAGAAACAAAAAGATATTGATTCAATTATTATAAGGTTATGTACCTTGACCTATTTTTGTAATAAGTAAATATTGTATATTACTTGTTTGGGCAGTGGGCTCATCTGGTAATCATATTTTGTATGACCAACTCCTAATAGGGTTGAGGCTTCTAACAAGGCCTATAGTCCCTTAATCAGGACTGAGACACTATATGCCTGTAAGAGACTCCTAACAGGGTCAACATCCTTAACAAGATATTTTTGATAAGTGGATCTTTGTGGGTACCTTCCCCATCGGGGTTTTCCCTTCTCTAGGGTTTCCTCGAGAAAAAATAATGTGTTATGAGTTCTTTTGTTTTACTGTTATGCATGTTGTTCATCTTTGTATGTTATGCATGCACTAAGATAATTTGTTATATCCATAGTTGGGAAAAGGTAAAAGTTTTTGGAATACTGATTCACCCCCCCCTCTTAGTATTCCCTATTTCTAACAATTGGTATTAGAGCCTAGTTACTCAGAGAAGAATTATTCAAGGAAAGCCTAGCAGCTTGAGTAAGATCTCTATGGATATGGATCAGCTACAGAAGAATCTTGAAGAAGCTCTTGAAAAGATTGATATGCTTACTAAAGAAAGAGATACTTTGAAAGGAAAATATGATGATGCAAAGAACCTCATTGAGAAATTGAAAAAACAAGTTAGAAGATCTGAAATCAAAAAAATAATTTGAAATACAAATTGAAGATTGTGATGACTACTTAGATAAGGAAAATGAGATCCTTAAACATGAACTGAAGATAGAAAATCTGAAGCTAAGTCTAAAAGATGGAAATGGAAATAATGAAGCAAATTTGAAATCTGAGAATGAAAATTTGAAATTTGAAAATGCAGCACTAAAATCTAAACTTGGTAAAGCAACATCTGAACTTGAGAAAGTAAATTTGCAGTATGTTGAACTTGAGAAATATAACACAATTGTGAAGGGTGAACTGACTCAATCTAAGAAGCAACTTGAAAAGCTATATTCAACTAGTGAAAATATTGATGAGCAAATATCTTATAAAAAACCATTCTATGATAAAACTGGTCTTGGATTCAACACATTCAGAGAAAATGAAGAAAGAAAGAAACCATATCTGAAAGCACAAATGAAGAGAAGTCTGATGAGATTAACAAATCTAAAGATACACCTAAAGAAGAAGAATCACCTAAGGAAGAGGAGTCACCTAAAGGTATGCAAAGAGAATTCAAAGGTAGATGCTTTTTTTGTAATACTGTTGGTCACATGAAGAAAGATTGCATAGGTAAGCAATTTAAACCTCTTAATGGTTATTGTTATAATTGTCATGGTTTTGGACATAGGGGTATTGGATGTAGAAAACCTAGATTTATTGAGAACAATAATAGTAGTAGAATGTTTATAAATACTAACCATGTAGATAAGAAACCTACTGAAGATATGAATAGAAGAAATGGAGTGATATGTTATAGATGCAAAAAGGTTGGACACATTGCTAGAAATTGCAGATCATAGATCAATCAGCTTGGACCAAGATATGGAAATAATGGAATAGTTTGTCAGATATGTAACAAGATTGGACATACAACAAGGTTTTGTAGAATGAACAATAGAGTTTTTCATACCAATCCTAACCCTAGAAGTCATGCAAGAAGAAATGAAGATGCAAGTAACAGTCAGAAAGGATGCTCTAGTAATTCAAATGAAGTGAAGTTTGTTAAAAGAAAAAATCAAGGAGACATATTCAACATTGAAGGTAGTTAGAAAGGTGAAGTATCAAGTGGTAAGAATGAATCTTTACTTAACCCATCTCAAAGTACTTAATTCATGAAAATTGCAGTAGAATAGGAACTTAGATTAATGTAGAAGTTGATATATGATGAATTGAATCTTGCACAGTTAATGCAAGGTAGTATATGATGTTATAATGCTATGGTTAAGAGCAGAAAGAAAAATATTATGTTTTGCGAGATCACAAGAAGTTTTAAGTTTTGCAAGTTAACATAATCATCTTTTTGGAAAGAAGCGACAAAAGAATTGAATGCGATGTCAGATCTAACTGAGATTAAAGTAGTAAAAGGTCATGATCGGTATTATTTGATCTTCAAAGTGAATACAAGTGTTAATAAAATTGAAGAGTAGTGATTGGAAGCATTTTGCAAGGATTTGATGAAGAATTTTTGTGCCAAATCTACCAAAGCCCTAATTCACGGAATCGAGGTATTTTACTTGGTAGATCTTTAAATCAGTTAAGGAACTAAAGGAAATCATGGATGTTTCTTTGATTCACAATGTCAGAGATAAGAATAGACCTAAGATGAAAAGGGAACCAGTAGAACCCTTGGAAGATGATCCAAGGTTAGCTTTATCATCCGTACCAGATGGAGTTTTACATCTAGAGAATGTTAGAAGTTATCTGGGATGTAAACTAAAGACTCTCAATATTAGTGATTTCACAAAGGAATATCAAATGACCTAAAATCAAGATATGTCACTAAAATTAGGGTTTGAACATTTGAAGGATAATGAGATTATTAAGTATGCACTACAATATGAATTTGACAATGAAGAATGCACCAAGATAATCTTAAGCAGAATTCACAATGGAAAGTTTTGGTTAGATGATAGAGTGATAAATATCATAGCTGACCTCATTCATGAAGTGATTGGATTATCTAAAACTAGAGCCATTCCTTTGAATGAGAAAAACATGAAGAAAATAGTGATAGACAACACAAATTCATTCTACAATGGTAGAGGAATAGTCATTAGCAAGAGACAACAAGATGATGTCAGATATCTATGTAAGATCTTAACAACTAAGTTTTGTGAAAACTCTAGAGAGGATGACATGGTAGTTGGAATGATACATGTGGCTTATTTGATGTGTGTTGATAAAGTACAAGTTGATATGTGTGAGATTTTGAGAATTCAGTTATTTGAAAATTTGGAAAAGATAAAGAAGACTAAGTATTCTCAATTCAGATTTTCATCCTTAATCACTTATATGTTTTTCCATTTACTAAGAAGATTTCCATACACCATTGGAAATGATTGGAATGATGGCCAAACCACAATGGAAATGATTAAAAAAATTTATTTGAGGCATGTTGTTGATAAAGTTAATGAAAGTGTAGTGTTGGTCATTAAGACATTTCAAAATTTGATGACAAGTAGAATAAGAATCCCATAGTCCCTAGTTGAGAAGTATAAAAATGAGATATGTTTCATGGTTGATACTAACTTTAAATACATTGAAGCAGTAGAACCTAGAATAGAGTTCATAGACCCTTTTGTATATGAAATATCTGAGATTGAGATAGAAGAGTATGTGAGTAGACTTCTTAAGAGCAAGTTGGATATTCACAGTAATAGGTTTGGAATCTTTGAGGAGAACTTCAACTCTGCAAAGTCTATCCTTGAAGAGAAGCAGTCAAAGAATAAAGTTGAAAGTACTATTAAGAAAATACTGAAGGATACAAGAAAGACTGAGCATGAGTTTCTAATAGCTAAACAAACAAAAACAATAATTAGAGAAATTGGACAAAAAGAAGTTTTGTCTGTACCACCTCTATCATCAATTGAAATATAGCAAGGAGAAACACAAGTTAAGGTAAAAGTGGAAGAAACAAAGGACTTAGAAGCAAGAAAATCAACCAAATCTACCTCCTCCACACCTAGCAAAAGAGTAAAAGAGATTGCTACTAGACCAGGTAATAGGTAGAAGACATTAGTGCCACCAGTTTAGAGAAAGATTGCAGAAATCAAAGATGACAAAGATACTCCTATCAAGAAGAAAACATGGAAACCAAGAATTGAAAGGGTAAATGAAGAGATTATACAAGATGGAGAATTTACAAAGATGAATAAATATTATGACCTCTATGATTATGTAGAGAGATTGAATTTAGAGAATGTAGTGGTGAAGCACATGATTCTATCTGATAAGAAGTTTGATACAATTCAGGGAGGTAAATATGAAGAAATAAACAAAGAGACAGAGAAAGAAATCATTAAGGTTATGACAAAGAATGTTGGAGAACAATCAGTTGCAGTAGAACCTATAGATCAAGCAATAGAAGCAGAACAACAGAACATTCCCTCTCCACCAGCAATAAATATTGAGGATGAAGCCATGAATGTTGAAGGAATGAAGATCACCTTGGAAAGTGATGACAATATTTTTATGAATCTTGAAAACATTGTTGACAATTCAAATTTTGAAGAGAAAGATAATACTAAAGGAGAAGATAAGACATAAACCAGAGATGTAGAACCTAAAGTGACAATGGAACAAATACCTATTCCCACTCAAGAAGAAATTAGGCTTACACCTGAAACTGGTAAGAAGACTAAGATTGGATCTATGTTTGAAAATTTAGGGAAGGAAGTAGATGATGATGATCAGATGGAATTGATCACATCCTTGAAAAAAATCATTGGAAAGAAGAAGAAAGTTAAGAGTCTTGAAGGATGCCTAAAGGAACTTACTGAGAAGTTACAAGGCATTATATCTACACAAATTACAAAAGATGACCCTCTAGAAAGAGAAAAGACAATGATGAACACTTTTGATAATGAGTTTACAAATTTGTCTGATATAGCAAAGATGAAAGCTCAAGCAGCTTATGAGGCCAAAACACTTTTGGACATCAGTCAGAATATCAGGAATGATATCAACAATCTTGATATGTGCATTAAGGACTTGAGAAAGAATTTGGAAAGAGGAAAGTCTTTATACATTCAATGTACAAAAATAGAGAATTTGGTAGCAGAGGAAGTTCAGAAGATGAAGATAAAGGAAGCATAAATTCAGACAAAAACAAACCTTATTTCAAGCCCCAATGTGAAGATATTGGATGTAGAGAAGAAAATTTGCAAGATCTATGATGAAATAAGAGTTTTTCAAGATGACAAGGATAGAAAGATGAAGAGATTCACTCTTTTAAGAGAGCACATTTCTATAAAATTAAGTATTGTTGAAGGACAACTGGAAGAATGTCTTTCAGCCAAGACATCTTTTCAAAAGTTTAGTTTTGAGAATCTCCAAGCATGTGAGATTGCATCTTATGGATTGTGTGCACTACTCAGTGTGGCAGATTCAATTAAGAAATCATGGGAAAAAGAGTTGGAGGCCATGAAGACTAACTTTGCAGATTGTGTTGCAAGCCTACCGGCTTTGCAATATTGAATGAAGGTATAACACATTTTTTAACAAAATTTTGTAACCCTCACCTTATTTTTGTCATTGTTGTCAAAGGGGGAGAGATATATAGTAGAAAATTGATAAGGATATATACTCTTAGGGGGAGTACAGTATATAGATAGAATCTATGGATTCGTAAGGATAGCTTATACATATTTTGTATTATGGCCACAATTTTGAAGTTTTGGAATCTATGACTTAGCCAATTTTCTCATATGTTGCCACCAATGACAAAGGGGGAGATTGTTGATAATTTGGATAAGTTGGATACATAGATGTTTTCATTATGGAAACATATGATCTACATAAATATTTCATAGGTTAGAGAGAAAGTATGTCAGAGCGCAATGCAAAATTGTCTAAATATGAGACAATGTGTTTTTGCTAGTGAACCCGATGACAGTTTTAGTTGGCAATGTTGATTGGAGTATGTTCAGTGCTTGTGCACTTGAACGTAGATGCTATGGTGACTATTGAATACTCAACTTAAAGTGAAAGTCATTACAACATGTACGAAAGAAGTTATGATAGTTTTACTAAAGGCAGTGTCAAGCCGACAGGACAGATTATGAAGACAAAATTGATAAAGAGTTAAGGGATTATGTTGTTTATCAAAATAATGACTTAATAATATGAAGGGATGAAATCCTAGATGTTAACCCTTGAATAAAGATATTGTGAAGGTCGATTGAAAAATTTATTTGTCTTAGTAACTTGTATAAAGATATAATGATGTAATGTAAAAGATGTAGCAAGCAATGCTAATATGTATGTAATAGCGATAGTGAAAGAGCAGCGAAAAGATATTGATGCAAGTAGTATAAGATTATGTACCTTGACCTATATTTTTAATCATTAAATATTGTATATTAATTTTTTGGGCAGAGGGCTCATCTGGTAATCATATTTTGTATCACCAACTCCTAACAGGGTTGAGGCTTCTAACAAGGCCTATAGTCCCCTAATCAGGATTGAGACACTATATACTTGTGATAGACTCCTAATAGGGTCAATATCCTTAACATGATACTTTTGAATAGTGGATCTTTGTGGGTACCATCCCCAACGGGTTTTTCCATTACCCAGGGTTTCCTCGAGAACAAATAATGTGTTATGAGTTCTTTTGTTTTACTGTTATGCATGTTGTTCAGCTTTGTATGTTATGCATGCACTAAGATAATTTTTTATATCCATAGTTGGACAAAAGTAAAATTTTGTGGAATACTGATTCACCCCCTCCCCCTCTTAGTATTCCTTATTTCTAATAGTACTTGTCTTGGATGACCTCTGATATGTAGGGGTGAAGTAATCCCCAAAAGTGACCTCCTTCTTCATAAAAGACCCTACACTCAAACACAAAACATTAGACAAAAACATGGGAAATATCACTATCCTTTTTTATGATAGTGCTTCTTTGGAGATGCCTGCACTTGAGACTCCTTGTGTGAGTCATGTTGTCCCTGTCTACATAGTGGGGATTGGGATGTGGAAAATTTTGTAATTGGAACTTAGTGATAACTTCCTTTGAAACCAGATTATGTGAAGCACCCTAATCAATAAGTAAACTACAAATCTTACCATGAATTAGACATTTGGTTTTGAAAATGCTTATTTCTTGCACTAGTTTCCCTCTTCCTACCAAAAAATATTCACCTTCTTTTGGTGATTCCAAGATAGGCTCACGTTGCTCCTATTTGGTTGTCTCCTCTTCTACCAAGTTCACCCTTCTGTCTCTAGCCTTGTATTCATTCCATCTAGGATATCTAAAGGATTGATGACCCACTTCATTGCAATTAAGGCTTCTACCTATAAACATTCCATTTCCTCATCCTCCACTTCTTCCACATCTATACCCTCCTCTTGTATCAGAGGTCAACATCTTTTCCCTCTCCTTCTCAATGCTGCTCTAAAAATGAGAATGTGTCCTTCCACCTCTTCCCCTCATAGAAGATCCTCCTCTTGTGCTACTTTGTCTCTCTTTCATTCTCTTTATCTTCTCCTTAGCCTTAATGGACAATTTATAACACTCCTCAATTAATCTATGGGTATCAAGACTAAGTTCATCTTGGATATTTAACCTAAGTTTCCCCATGTACCTTATAATCTTCTCTTCAACATCTTCTTCATGACTCACCCTTGTGTCCAACTTCTAAAATTCTTTGGTGTACTTCTGTACATCCATGTCATTTTTCTTAAGAGCCTACAACTTATTGTATAGCTACACCCTATAATCATTGGGAAATTTTTTTTTCCTCATCTTGTCCATCATAGTATACCAAGATGAAATCTTGGGCTTCCCATTCTTCCATCTCTCTGCCTGAACACAATCCCACCATAGTAGAGCATGCCCCTTCAACCTAGACTTTGGAATCTTCACCTTTTGTCCCTCTTCAACATCTTCACATTCAAAGAAGTTCTCCATGGTACTAAACCAATCTATTAGTTCTTCATCATCCATGTTCCCTCCATACATAGGCAAATCTTCTCTTGACCTTGTATCTCCACTCTTAATGACTTTATCAAACCTAGCCATCCTTAGGTCTTCAAGATCTAATTGTTATTCCTCATCTCCTACTTCATAATCTTTTCTAATACTCTTTTCTCTTCTCTCCAATGCCAATATCCTTTCCATCATGACTCTCTTCTCATTATCCTTCTCAACTTTCTCCTTCCTTTCTTGTTCAAGGGATGCCTTCAACTATCTGTTATCTGCCAATTGGTCTTTCAATATCCTTTCCAACTCCATGTTTTCCATCCTTATAGGTAAATATCCTTCTTTACCTTTAGACATGGTTTCTGATCTCCTTGACATAATGGATCAACTCATGGCTTCACCTTAAATGATACTTTAACTCTAAGGGCTTAACTAAGGATACAAGATACCAATATTCACAAGACCACTCTCACGATCTTTCCACAAGACCTTTCCTATGATTTGATACCACTTGATGTAGAGGAAAGGGTGGTGGATGGATTCAACAAGGTAAGGTTACAAAATTGATTTGTTATGGGCACTAACCCCAAACCCTCAAATTCTTAAAAAGACTGAAACTTGTCTAGATCACTTCTCCCAATGGTCCAAGGTGATATGAATGAGTTATATGGATTGTATTTAAGAGGATTTGATGGGTTTTATTGTTCCTTCCAATACCCAAGGTGCCCAACACTCCAAAATTCTTCAAATTGTCCAGAGGCCTAATAGCCATGTCTTGTAGCCCTGCAATGATGGTGAATAGCTCTTAACTTTGTAAACCTCCAAAGTATTTACAAAACAAATTTGTTTTTTAGATACCCTTTTCCTAGTACATTTGCATATCAAAAGGAAACAAATAGTTGTTTTGGATCATATACTGCTGCTTACACCCTGTGAACCCCAAAATGTATGAAAATGGTTAATTCAACAAAGAAACCTTGTGTTTCTTGTACAACCAAGACCCACAAACTATAGACAGTGTCTTATTATTCTATCAAAACTCCAAATCTCAAAGGAATTAGATGTAGACTTCCTAGAACCCCAAAAGCCCTAAATATGCTATTGCAAACCCTTATTTCTAGGGCTTTATAAATATTTGTCTTCCAAGAACTATCAGACACAAATGATGGTTGTTTCACCTTACAATAAACATACTAAAGCATTCCAAATCATAAAAGCTACCCCTCATTTGACTAGAATGTCTGCTGCAATACCCATCCCATTACTTTTTTTCTAACTTATCTTCGCATCAAAGAATTTGATTCATAATATACATGTTAGATATTCTCATTCCATTAAGGTTAGGCCTTTACTTTCATGGAATGATTCCCATCTTTATTTGACTCCAATCAAAACAGTGAGTTAATAACCCTGAACTGGTGATAGTGTTGTAAAAGTGAATTAGATTAGATTCAAAACAATGCAATGTTCATTTGAAAGCCTCCAAAATGATAAGAAAATACTTCTAATTCATCATTATGTAAAGTTGTATTTATTAACAATCAACAAGCATTCAAAACCATCACAAAATGTTTACAAAATTCAGGATTTCTCTTTTCTTCTCTATGACAGTCCGTACACACAGCATCTCTACCCGTACAATGGATTATCAATTCATTAAAAGACATTTCCTCAACTTCCCTAACCTCTTATGATTGGTTAGAGGGATTAGTTAGAGGTTTTTAACTCTAAAATCCATCTTCCCTCCAAAACACCTAACTAGTCGTTACTATTTAAATTTGAATACTTAAACTTTGAAAAAAATAACTTAACACTAATTAAACTTCTAAAATGAAAACTCATAAGGTCTTCAAACACCTTAGAGACTTATTCTAAGCACTTCTGGTGCAGAGGAAAGGCTGGTGGATGAATAAACAACAAAGGATTGGTAAATTTTCAAATGACTCTAAGCACTTCTCCTAGGCCTCGACCCCACAAATGACTCAAAGAGAGATACACACCCAACCAATGACTCAAGGAAGTGTTTACAACTTTTTTATACAATTTTTCAATGGATTATAAGCATTATTTGGCTCGGATCAACACCTAACTCTCCAACTTTAGACAATCTCCTAGACAGGCCTAATAGCCTCGCTTGTAGCCCTGCAGCGAGAGTAAATGCCACTTAACTCTACAAAATCCAAAAGGATTGACCAAAATAATTTTTGTTTTGGATACCCTTTTCTTATTAAATTATCATATCAAAAGGATAGATATGATTGTTTTGGAGCATGTATTGTTGCTCACGCCCTGTGACCCTCAAAATGCATAATAAGTGAGTGATCTAACAAAGAAACCCTATGTTTCTTGTATTCCCAAGACCCAAAACCTTCAAAAGTGTTTCATTATGTTATCAAACCTCCAAATCTCAAATTAATTAGATTTAGACTTCCTATAACCCCAAAAGCCCCAAATTTGGTCTCTTCAAACCCTTAAACTAGAGGGTTTCTCAAATCGGCCTCGTCCAACCACTTCAAGGTTCAAATGGAAATTGATTCACCTTTAAATTAAAAATCTAAGATGATCCTAATAATCAGATACCCATGTCCTTAAGGCCAATCTTCTACTGCTATACCATTGCCATGAAATTTAATGTATTTTCCACCATTTGCTGACTGTGATCACTTCTTATTTCACTTGTCTGTACACCAAAGCATTAGAATTGTATTTTACATGTTATATATGCTCATAAAATAATTATAATTGTATTTTACATATTAGATATGCTCATTCCATGAAAGTTAGGCCTTTACTTTCATGGGATGATGCTCATCTTAATTAGATTCCAATCAAAACAGTGACTTGATAACCCCCAAACCGCGACAATATAAAATAGTGATATTAATCTGATTCAAATAAATGCAATAAAAATTTAAGATTTACTTAATCTTGTAAGGAAATACTTCTAAAATATTATCAATAAATCCCAAGTAGATTTATTAAACTTCAAACAAATAAGACATTAAACAAGCTTGCAAAAATTCTGAGATTTTATTTCTCTGTTGTAGTCCGTACACTCTAGAACTTCCTCTACCATAAAATGACCTTCTCTACCAATATATAACCTTCTTGTAACTATATTAACCAAATTTGGTCTTTGGTTGATTATATTAAGGCATAAAATGCTTAAAACCCCATTTCTCTCTAAAAAGGCTATATAGTTGTTACTTGATTAAATTTGAATATTTAAACTTTGAAAATTAACTAAAAACTTATTAAAATTTAAAATTAAAAACTCCAAAGGCTTTTAAACACCTAGGAGACTTATTAAAAACACTTCTAAGCTCCTAAACTATCCCTTGATACCCTTGGACACTAATGGTCCACTTACAAGCAATTGGGCCTTGAGGCTATTGACAAACTCTTTACATTGAAATGTCATTTCATGATATTAAAAGGAATTATAGGTTCCAATATTTTTTATTTGATATTCATAGGTTCTTTCTCTATCTTCCATGCCATCTAGTTCTCATTGAATGTCTTCAAGGTCTTCATGATTTCATTGAATGCCTTTGGTGCCCCTACAACATTCTCCCCACCTCCAGTGAAACTCTTGTCCCAAGAGTTTCTCATTCTTGTCCTCCTTCTCCACTTGGTGCAGATGAAAGGGTGGTGGATGAATAAACAAAAAAGGATTGGTTAATTTTCAAATGACTCTAGGCACTTCTCCTAGGCCTCAATGCCACAAATGACTCAAAGAGAGATACACACCCAACCAATGACTCAAGGAATTGTTTAAATCTTTTTTATATAGGATTCTAATGGATTCTAACCAGTATTTGGCTTGGCTCAACACCCAAGTCTCCAACTTTAGACAATCTCCTAGACATGCCTAATAGCCCTGTAGTGAGAGTAAATGCCACTTAACTCTACAAACCTCCAAAGGATTGATCAAACAAATTAGTGTTTTGGATACCCTTTTCTTAGTACATTATCATATCAAGAGGATAGATATGATTTTTTTGGAGCATGTACTGCTGCTCTCTCCCTGTGATCCTCAAATGCATAAAAAGTGAGTAATTTAACAAATCAACCCAATGTTTCTTATACTCCCAAGACCCAAAACCTTCAAAAATATTTTATTATGTTATCAAACCTCCAAATCTCAAAGGAATTAGACTCACGCTTCCTAGAATCCCAAAAGCCCCAAATTTGGTCTCTTCAAACCCTTAAACCAAGGGTTTCTCAAATCGGTGTCCTCCAATCTCTTCCAAGTTCAAATTATAATTTATTCACCTTTAAATTAAAAATCTAAGATGATCCCAATCATCAGATACCCTTGTCCTTAAGGCCAATCTTCTTGTGCTATACCCTTTCCATGAAATTCAATGTACTTTCCACCATTTTTTGACTGTGATCACTTCTTCTTTCACTTGTCTGCACACCAAAGCATTAAAATTGTATTTTACATTTTAGATATCCTCATTCCATGAAATTTATGCCTTTAATTTCATGTGATGATGCTCATCTTAAATGGATTCCAATCAAAATAGTGACTTGATAACCCCCAAACCGTGATAGTCTACAACAATAATATTAATTATATTCAAATCAATGCAAGAAACATTTAAAATGTCTTTAATCTTGTAATAAAATATTTAAAAAACATTTGCAATCAATCCCAAGTAGATTTATGAAACTTCAAACAAATAAGACATTAAACAAGCTTGCAAAAATTATGAGATTTTATTTCTCTGTTGCAATCTGTACACTCCAGAACTTTCTCTTTCGTATAATGACATTCTATAGAAATCTATAACATTCTTGTAACTATATCAACCAACATTGGTCATTGGTTAATTATTTTAGGGCATAAACAGCTTAAAACCCATTTCCCTCTAAAAAGGGCATATAGGCGTTACTTGAATAAATTTAAATATTTAAACTTTGAAAATTAACTAAAAACTTATTAAACTTGAAAATTAAAAACTCCTAAGGCTTTTAAACACCTAGGAGACTTATTCCAAAAACTTCTAAGCCCCTAAACTATCCCTTGACGCCCTTGGACACTAATGGTCCACTTACAAGCAATTGGGCCTGGAGGCCATTAACAAACTCTTGACATTGAAATGTCATTTCATGACATTAAAATGCATTATAGGTTCCAATATTTTGTAGTTGATCTTCATAGGTTCTTTCTCTATCTTCCATGTCGTCTGGTTCTCATTGAATGTCTTTAAGGCCTTCATGATTGCATTGAATTCCTTTGGTGCCCCTGCACCAACTTATAAGCCCCTAAACAATTTGTTGACACCCTTGGACACTAATGGTCCACTTACAATAACTTTGGGCCTTTAGGCCATTAACACAAGCTTTACATTGAAATGTCATTTTACAACATTAAAAACCATTATAGGTTCCAATAACTTATAATTTATTTGATTGTCACTTTTTAAATCCTTATTGACGTCTTTTTCCCTCTAATGCTCTTTGAGTTTCCTCAAGGTCTTCATGCTCTTCATGACTTGATTGGTTGTCCTTGGTTCCCCTCCACCATTCTCCCCACCTCCAATCAAAATCTTATTCGAAGAGTTGATCTTCTTTGGCCAAGTACTTGTCTTGGATGACCTTTGATATGAAGGGTTGAAGTAATCCCCCAAAGTGACCTCCTTCTTCACAGAAGACCCTGCAATCAAACACAAAAAATTAAACAAAAACATGGGCAAATCTGACTGTCCTTCTTGATGACAGTGCTACTTTGGAGATGCCTGCACTTGAGACTCCTTGTGTGAGTCATTTTGTCCCTGCCTACTACCAATCTCATCCCCATTCTTTGGTTTACCAATGGGACATTTTACTGCCCATATCAGAACAAAATGTTGTTCAATTAGTCCCCTTTTCTTTGGACTGTCCTGTCCTTCAATCTGAGAGAGAGAGAGAGAGAGAGAGAGAGAGAGAACATGAACTATGGAATCATACTAGGGTCACTGATAGATCCTTGGGTGGAGTTGAAGCCCACATGACCAACTTGGATCATTTGATATTGTAATAGACCTTAATGGGAATTTGATAATGTTTTGTTATTATTTTATGTCCTTTGTGAATGATCATGCATTGTAAGCCATTAAATGGCATTGGTAATAGATAAGGGTACATAGAGGTGAATAAATTGATCCTAGGTTAGAAACATTAGGGTGATGACATATAAAGGTCCAAGTGGATGCAAAATGACCAATAGAGCCTTAAATATGATGTAAAAGCACTTGAAGTGCTAATTTTTTAAAATTGCATATAATGGCAAAATAGGCCTAAAAGGCTTGTAGGACGGTTTTAGGAGTTCTAAGGTGTTTAAGGTGATAATAAACCTTTAAAAAGGTTAAGTAAATGATATAGATGCCTAAGAGACTAGAAGTTGTCAAAGTTGACAACTAGTTGTCAACTAGACAACCAACATAAACAAGAAACTAAGTGTTAACAGTCCTTGTAACTGTCTGTTTATGGTTTGCAGAGGTAACCGACCTTGACAAGGCTTATTAGATAGAAATAGGTTTGTTCAGTGGGAAAAAGGAGTAAGGAGAGATTGGAGGAGAGTTTTTGTTTCAAATAAATAATGTAATATATGTTTTGATACAATAAAAATGTAAATTCATTCCAAATTCCCTGTCACTACCCGCGAGGGCACAATCAATGCATTTTGATGTTCAAAACTTCCTTTTTATGGATAGTATGGATAGGGATGGGTGGATTAAATATGTTTATTCATTTTATGTTATTTTAAATGGTGATTTTGAGATTTAAAAGTATTTAACCTTGTTCTTAAGGGACTCTTCCTGAAAAGTGAACGAGAAAACCAGTAAATTATTTAGGTAACAATAATAGTTTTGTGTGATCCCTCACTACCATGAATGGTAGGATAAGTGGAAAGGGGATACTTTGAAAAATGGAATGTTATCAAATATGTTTGGTTTTAGGATGAACAAGGGAGAAGAGTTAGAGAACTCTGATTGCTTGGAAAGTGCTTGAGGAGGGTCACTTGTATTGGGACGAGTCATGGTCTAGAAGATCCATCCATTGGAGGACCAATTTTTATTTCATGGATGGTCATGATATGATCATAGGATGTCATTGGATCTACTGAGGGGATCTATAAGTTTGTGGAGGTTCTGGGTTGAGGAAGCCTAGGGTTATAGGCCTAGAATGGAGGGTTTTGTGATTGGTATATTAAACCTCGATGGCTATCCTTTAAAATGTGAAAATCCTTTGATTTAGAAGATATATAGACCCTTTGTGTGAGTTAGAAAGTCTATATTTGTGTGGAGATACCATGTGCTTTGCAATGGGAGGGCTAATGGAGGGGTATTTGCAGGGTATCAGTCATTTTTTGGATAGTTGGTCCAAAAGAGTTGTATTTGGTTTTAAGGTATGGTGTACAACTCTTAAAAGGGTATCTAGATATTTCATTTGGTTTCTAATTTATTTGGAAAAGTTTTGCAGAACCATTAGAAAATAAGTCTGGCAGGGAAACTAGGAGAATAAGCCTAGTTTAGCATTCAGTTTTGGATATTGGCTTGGTAAAGTGTTTTGGTTGAATCTAATGAACTAATGAGTGAAATTGAAGATGTTTTCCAATATTTAGAGTGGTTGGTGGTACCATAAATCATTTGTTCACTCTAATTTGGTGGAGGTTGTAATGGATCAAGGGAGATGATCCTTGGGAAACCTAGTTGGTAAGTATGAAAAAAACTTGTGAAGTCCTCATCATTTGTAGAATGAAGACCACCATACCACCTCTGCATCAAGTGGTATCAAAGAAAGTAATTTATTTTATTTGTAAGGTTGAAGGTCCTTTGTTGAACCCTTGGAGTTGAAGTATCCTCCTTGTGTGTTCCAGAGTGGTGGCTGGAAACAAAAAGAATCCTAAGATGGAGAACGTGTTGTTGACAAGGTTAGAGAGAGACATGTATAATTCTTATAAGGAGTACATGGAGGATGGAAGAAAGAGAAGAGAAAGAGAAGAAAGTAGAAAGAGGGAAAGAGAAGAATCCAAGAAGAGAGAAGAAGAAGAAAGGTTGGAGAAACTTGAAGAAGAGTTGGATAAGACTATTGAGAAGTGGGAGAGGATAGCATTGCTCTTGGAGAAAGAACTAGATGAAGATGAAGTTTCTAATGAAGGAAGCATTGGATCAATTCATGAAGGGCTTGAAACTAGAAAAAATTTGTAGGTAGGGGTAATGATGTGTCCTTTGGTGATGACTAAGGATGAGAAGCATAATAGCATGGTTGTAGAGGGAGCCAAGATGATTGAGGAGTTGTTGGTATGCCAAGGAGAAAGGCATGAAGAGGAAGAACAAAAAAAGGTGGTAGTAGGGGTGAAATAACCTACCTATGGGGTCATGAGTGTGGCTATAGAGTCAACCATGAATGCTGAAAAAGAGTTTGGCATGCCTAGAGGAGAGGCAAAGTATGCAAGGAGCATTGGTCTCTAGAAAAGTAGACTCAAAATTTGAAAACAAGGACGAGTTCAAGGTTGCAGAAGTACTCTCTTGGTTTGACACTAAGGAAGAAATGGAGGTTAAAATTTTGCCCATGCAAGGCAATCAGATTTTCTAGGTGTTTGAGCACTTGTTGGAGTAGCATCATGCTAAGATGCCATGGATCCTTAATGTGGATCTCTATAAGCCAAAGGTGAACATTAAAGGTTTTTATTTTCTGACATGTTTGTGCTTGTAGGTTCCCAAGAGGACTTGGAAACTTTTCAAAGTTGGGGACTATGGTGCAGGAGCACCAATGACAAAGCATGAACTATGGAACCCTACTAGGATCGCTGATAGATCCTTGGGTGGAGTTGAATCCCACATGATGTTTTTCATACCATCTTTAATTCCATCTAATCTTAGTTGGATTTGAAATAGACAATTGCTTCAACATTTCTCAAATTTCAATAATTTATTCTTGCTAGTTATATTTCCATATATCAAGATTAATTAAATATTGGAAGTTGACTTTATATTCAAAGATTTTAATTCAAGAAGCATCATCTCTCCTACAAGTCATTTAAATTAAATTTAACTAATCCATATCTTAGGAGTTGATATATATATCCTAGTCATGTCAGTGAGTTAAGAGTCCTTCAAGAATATAATCCTGACTATATTTTATCAGCTAATATATTTAAATATTCCTTCCCCATCTACATCCTTAAAATTTATGATACCTCTATGAAGATCTAAGTCATTACAAAGGAAAAAGAGTGAAAGGAAAATACAAACCTTTAGAATAGACATTCACTCGTATCAATAGCCAATTTTAATGACATTAAAATTTGATTGACTTCTCTAGGAATGGTAATACATGAAAATGTATCCATACATCATTTCTCGCACCAATCCTTATTGGAAAAATCAAGAATTCATGTGAGATATTTTACACAAAACCTAGGTATTTAAATCTTCATTTTTTGTAACTTGCAGATAGAACGTGAAACTTCTTTCAAAGGCTATTACAATTATGTAGCACTTACATTTACACATTCACTATTTCTTTCCATCTTTTATACAATTGCCTTCTATACATTTACAAGTACAAAGATATTTAAATAAGCATCAAAATCTAGAAATGTGAATATTAAACTTTAACTTCATTAATGTAGTCGAAACAACCAATCCTTGAGCATCATAAGTCTTCAATAGCCTGTGTCACTTGCCAGGAAATTCAATCCATGATAACTATAAATGAAATGAGGGAGATTCTATGACACTTTTTTCTACAATTTGTGGACATTCTAAATGCACGCCTCTTGGAAATAGCGTCATTTGGAAAATTCCACGCTAAATACATGCCCCTTGCAATAAAGTCCATTAAAAATTTGTAACCCCTTCTGAAATCATGTTTGATCCTAAGAAAGAACATCCTCAAAAAATGATAGCCCTTAAGATTGAGAGAAACAAAATGGTGTTGTAAGTAATAGGAAAGTTGATTTAGAAGGGAACTAAAGTTTGAATTAAAAAAAAAAAGTTTACTTGGATTCTTAACAATGATATTAAAGCTAGTACTAAGTCCAATGGTACACACAAATGATAATTTACCAAGGATAGCACTTTTTGTATCATCCTTTTGTATTTTGGATGATTAGTAACATGACAGTTGTACATAAAAAAAGAAAATAGTATATTCACTTGTAAACAATTAGTGTACATAAAGATAGATGTGGAAAAAATTAAAATAGATGTAAGTTCTTTAAATAATAAATCTAAAGGAAAAGAATGCATGCCATAATAAAATCCAATACCTTCATCAATGACAATCAGAAAGAATCAAAAAATTTAAAATATCGCAATTAGTGGACCCTGTTTAGAGAAATTAATTCACGTTCTCATGGAATGATTAATTAAGAATGATGACACCAATTATTTCAAAAGTCTACAAATAAGTAAATAAACATTGTTAAATCCTATGAATCATTTTAGATTCAAGGAAGAAAAATCCATGTCTCTCATCAGCCTACACATTCATAGAACAATAGACAACTCTAAAATAAATTTGTAGTGAAGGCAATGGAAAAAATGTAGACACATATAGGAACTTTATAAAGCATTGATTTTATACACCTCAAATATAGAAAGAGTTAAACCATTTTTGTAGAATCTTCATTTTTTAATTCAAGGTAGTATTACATAATTTAAATGAAGACAATGTAAAAAACACAAATAAGTCTTGTACCTTCTCCTTCCAATTTTTGGTTCTCGATTTAAATACCTGATAACTTTGTATAACTTGAACTTCCAAAGATCACTATGTTGGTCGCTCAACTAAACCTACAAAAATTTGTTGCCAATATGCTACAGGGGCGGTTATTTATTACTAGTGGATGAATCAGCAAACTTGGGGCAGGTAACTTGCAAATTAAATCTATCTAACCAAAGACATGATGGATAGCATATGTGCCCAACACAACAACGCCTGCAAGATGACACAAATTTGTGAATTAATGACCCATAAATAAGCATGATGAAATCAAGCTTTTTCCTCAATGATACAAGAAAAAAAAAAGAAAAAAGTAAGACTATTACATAACAGGCGTTTAAAACAAGAAATGAAAAACAAAAAAGCAAGACAGTTACATAATAGGCATTTGAGTTCCAACTTGGAAAGAGAACATGCATTCATTTGGGTATTTTTTTCATGCTTTTCATTATTATAATCATTTGAATTTGGCATAGTCATTTAAGGAATGAGAGATAATATTTTATTCTTTACATACTTATATTTAATTAAGCCAAGTTTGTAATTTATATATAGATTTTATTTTATTTTTATCTTTTTACAAAAATGGTACATTTATCAATAATTTTCACTTAGATAATATAATTTGTATGCTTTTATATCAATTAGTATAATCATTTGAATATGACATAGATATTTAAGAAATGAGAGAGAGAGAGAGAGAGAGAGAGAGAGAGAGAGAGAGAGAGAGAGAGAGTCACGCCCCGCAAGGGAACCAGGGAAAAGCACAAAGGTTTACTTTATAAAAGAAAACCTAAGTAGAGTTTTATGAAAAATTTTGAACTTTTAATAATTACAAAAAAAACTTATTCTAACTTCTTTCCAAGGTTCCCTTAAATGTAAATGTATGATTTATTTAAAGCTGATAAATAATTCTATTAACCACATTTACTACCCATACAAATTTCATCTAATATTCCTTATTAGAAAAAATACCTAAACACATTCACTTTCAATTTCCATCTAAAACTTTTAGAGATCAATTACTATAATCAATTTCATCCATCTAACTTAACATATTGCAATAATACAACAATTGATCCACTACATTTTACATAACTTGAAATATTACATAATTACATCTTTTCAACATACATTTTGTATATGAAAATAAACATCCCATGTAACCCTTTTTCCTATATCTACCCATTATTACATCATCTTGAAATTACATTACATTCAAACTCCTCATAGGAGAATACATAAAGTTTACATCATAACATAAATAAGTACAAGTCTTCATTCTTCAATAGGTGCATAGACAAGCATGGATCTTCAATTATTTACATCTGCAAAGGATACCTCGATAGAAATATTTTCCAGCCAACCACGTGGATACCCAAAAGGATCCACTCCCTCGTGCTAGGAGATAAACACCAAGCCCACAAAGAAGGAACTTACTATGTTATACCTAGGGTTGAGTAACATTTCCCACAACTATAGTTCTTTCCAACAAGGGTTCTAAGGCTTGGGTAGAAAACTCTAAGCAACTACCTAAGTGAGTGTCATCGCATAGCCCTCACACCTTGGGTTGTCCTAGTACTAGCCACTCTGGGCCCCAGCCCCCAAGTAGGCACATGCGGGATCGAATGCCTTTCATACAGACAAGCACCATTCCATCGTACCTATGCATAGGTACCTTCTCCCACTCCCACCCATAGTCTTTCCTAGCACTAATGGCATGGGCGAGGCACAAATTAATCTTTTTAATGTTTTAATACCCATTCCCTTAAATTTATTTAGGTTATCACTGGTTAATTAACTCATCAGTTGGTTATCCTGGTTCTAGCCACTTTAGGGCCCCAGCCCCGCACTGAGAGCCACTCACTTAGGGTCCTTAGGTTTCCTACCCTTAACCTACTCCCATCTGGTTTTACAGCATACCTACAGTAGCCTATTGACATGTCTATCTCAGCTAACATTTCACAAATTTCAGGTCTACCCTTGGATGCTTATAAGATCCTAAAGTTTGGCTAGGTCTGATTACTGACAAGTCAGAAAGGAAAGGTTTTGTTTTCAGTTTTCTAGCCCCTCCTAACATTATCCAAGTATGAAAATGAGTATTCATTATATATATGCAAATAAGATTTATATGATTTAATCACTAAATTAAGATGTCTCTTAGTTCCTGAATTTACTTTATCTAAGTTGTATTATACATAATATATTATATATATAATATATATATAATATATTATATATATAATATATATATAATATATTATATATATATATATATATATATATAATATCACATTAAATATTTATATAATTTTCTTATTGAATTCATGTGCCTCTTAGATGTCTTAAAATTAATACGTCCATATATTATATTATATATATATAATATTATGTATATTATATATATATATATAATATATTAAATTAATTAAAACCCATATTACAAAACATATATCATATTATACATATAATATTACATATATTATATGTATAATATAATACTAAATTTTAAATTAAATAATAATATAAAAACATAAATTATATTATATATATAATATTACACATATTATATATATAATATAATACCAAAATAACTTACACATATATTACACCGAAACCAAATAAAATATACCGCACACATTTTATTGTTTTACTTTTATATTAACCCATTGGCGCTGTCGTGCCGCCAGTAGTGGCCGCACTGCCGAACGGTACCTTAGGTACCGCTGGCAGTGGGGTCACTGCCGGTCGGCACCCTAAGGTGCCGCCGGCAAGCGTACCGCCTACCGACGGTACCTTAGGTACCGTGCGACCCCCACTTGCCATAAACCCACTTAATTTTATGTTATATATATATATATATATATATATATATATATATATATATATATATATATATATATATATATATATATATATATATATATATATATATATATATATATATATATATATATATATATATATATATATATATATATATTTTATATATATTTTTATAACCTCAAAACCAATTTTCAGTTTTCAAAATTTACTTTATGAATTCAAAAATTTGTAAAGTAAATTTTTTTGAAAATTATTTATTCTTTAACTTTAGCTTCATCTTAATATATATATATATATATATATATATAATATTTTTTAATCGTTGTCACAAATTTTAACTATCTTACACTATTTTATTTTACAATAAAAATCATAAGGTTTTATTTCAAAATGTAAAATCTATTATAGGCTAAATGAAGTAAAATTTTAATCTGATCCTAAAATGTTTTCGTAAAATCAAATAGCCCATTTCACTTAATAAATTAAACATAGCTTTTATAAATAGTTTGCACACAACATCAGGCATTATTAACATATAAACATTAGCAAACAGACTCAGAATCCAACTTGGAAATCTGACAGTCTAGTTGATGAAATCCAAATCTGTTCTTCCTTCCCAATTCTCCTGATGCCAAAATAATTTTTCCTGCCTCCTATTTCCTCCAAAAATTATTTATGTTTTCTTTCCATCCAGCCCTTTTTTTTTTTTTCCGCTCACACCTTCTAAAATTATTTAATATCCAACTATGATAGTTGGAGGAGTTTCTCTACGGGAGAAACTTCTCCAACTTCCCCAACCATATTTCCCGTAACATTAATAAAGTTTTTATTAATTTTAGCTAACATATCATCCAAAGCAAACTATAACAACAAGAATAATTAGGTGGCTTACAAGGAAAACACATAGCACAATTGGAATCTAACTAGCCAAACTTCTAGGAGGTCTCGAGTTCAACTCCCTCCTAGATAGCTAGTTTTATTACCAAAGGCAATTACTTTTATTATTATTTACAATTAGGTTAAAATTGTAATTTCTATTTACGAGCAATTATAGGGATATATATATATATATATATATATATATATATATATATATATATATATATATATATATATATATATATATATATATATATATATGCTTAATTTAATTTTATCAAACAATTACTAAGCTAGTGCAAATTCATTAGTCCTATTAATATAATTAAGTATATATATATTATATATATTTATTTATATATATATCTATCTTAATATACGTATATGTGTTCATAAGCATATGTGTGCACCCATATGTTTATGACACATATATTATAAGTGACCAATTATTCGTGTTAAGAAGTATCATTTTTATAATTATAAAACCGTATGATTAAAGGTACATATATCAACTTACCCCTAAAGCTAACATGATAATCTAAACAAAGATAACAACCTTTGACCAGCAAAGACTCACATTGATAATCTACTACCAAGATTGAGCATACCCTAAAAGCAAGAACAAGGTCCAAATCCTAATAACTGATAAATCACATAATACCTCCCTACCAGGAACTGATCCGACGCTTCCCACCTAGGGTGAATGATCAAGGTAAAGGTTTTCTTTTGTGAGGCTTGGTGATATCTCCATGACAACAACAATGATCGAGGATTTTAAGGGATCGCTCAGACCTGTGAAGCCAGGTGGAGACGATTCCCGGTACCTACAAATCCTACATCACCAAGAAGAGATACATGTACATACATATAGATATACAAATCAAATACTTGTAGATAGATGACTAGGATTGGTACATCGTGTGCACCTCACTGAGTGAGTAACTATAACTCCATCCTGAGTCATGAAAACACATCAGACATATGTATCCATAAAACAATCATGATAAGGGTTAGTATTCAAATCATTAGATAAAACATGTAAAATAAATTCTTCTAGGATCTCATAAACATATAATCAATGTAACTATAACTGAGCATATAATTATCATCTGATGAACATATAATCCTCCATGAAACATAAACATGAGTGCATAGTTATAACCATCATAAAAGAAAAGAGTCAAATCAAAGTATCACTATAGGAGAGGTATTACATCCTCCCCCCCTAGAGTTAGGCTTACTCCTGGAAGCCTACAAATAAATATGGATAAGCATCTCTAAGTCTATCAACTGTTACCATGATAGCATCATGTCTCTTGGGAGTAATTGGAAGTCCCACTATAAAATCCATGGAAATGATATCCCATTTCCATTCTGGCACTAGGTGAGGCTGCAATAGACCTGCAGGGTGTTGATACTCGACCTTCACTCTCTGACATTCTAAACATCTAGCCACAAAGTCTGCTATATCCCTCTTCATCCCTAACCAATAGTATAACTGACATAGGTTAGCATACATTTTCTTCACCCCTGGATGTGCTGAATAGGGTGCCTTATGGCTTTTCGAAAGGATAAGCGCACGAAGATCTCCGACCATAGGAACATAGATTCTATTTTGTTGTTTTAGCAACCCTACTGAATCCAAGGAATATCCTAAGAAGTGACCTTCCAAAGGCCTTCCTGATTCTATCTCTAACTTAACTTCCTGGAACCAAGGGTCAGAAGTGAGGGCCTCCCTGATTCTGCTCTCCAAATCTGTGCTAAGGGTTAAGGCTGAAAGAGTATGTCGGCACCTGCTTAAAGCATCTACCACCACATTCATTTTACCTTGAACGTACTTAACTTTGAACTCATACTCACATAAAAATTCCATCCACCTTTGTTGCCTAGCATTGAGATTGGGTTGGGAGAAGATGTACTGAAGACTTCTATGATCTGTTTGGAGTTCAAACTTGTGACCCAACAAAAAGTTTCTCCATTTTACCAAGGCATGTATGACTGCTACAAGTTCAAGGTCATGGGTGGGGTAGTTGAGCTCATGATCCTTGAGTTTCCTTGACTCATAAGCCACAACTTTTCCTTCTTTCATAAGAACTGCCCTGATCCCTTCTAGAGAAGCATCTATGCATACTACAAAATTTTCGGATGGTTCAGGAACTACCAAGATTGGAGCACTGGTTAATCTATCTTTCAAGGTTTGGAAAGCAGCCTCACATTTTTCTGACCAAACAAACTTCTTACCCTTCCTTTGAAGTGAAGTAATGGGATGAGCTACCCGAGAAAAATATTTGACAAACCTTCTGTAATACCCGGCTAATCCCATAAAACTACAAATCTCAGGAACATTAGTAGGAGTTGGCCACTCTACTATGGCTTGAATTTTATCCAGGTCAATAGAAATACTGCTTCCTGATATGACATGTCCAAGATACTTAACCTCTATCTGAAATAATTCACACTTTTCTGCATTGGCATATAGTTGATTTTCCCTAAGGCACTGCAATACTTGCCGAAGATGAACCTCATGTTCTTCAAGAGTTTTGGAGTATACCAAGATATCATCTAAGAACACTATCACAAATTTGTCCAAGTAGGTTCTAAACACTCCATTCATCAAGCTCATGAATATGAAAGGAGCATTTGTTAACCCAAAGGGTACCACTGTGAACTCATAATGGCCATACCTGGTGCAAAAAGTTGTTCGATGAATATCAGCTTCTTGAATTCTAAGTTGATGATAGCCTGACTTGAGATCTATCTTAGAGAATATTTTTGCCCCTTTCATCTGATCAAATAGATCATCAATGCGAGGTAGAGGATACCAATTTTTGATGGTAACCTTGTTTAGTTGACGATAGTCAATACATAATCGAAGAGATCCATCTTTCTTCTTTACAAATATCACTGGTGCTCCCCAAGGTGATACACTAGGTCTTATGAACCCTTTTTCTAAAAGTTCTTCTAGCTGAACTTTGAGTTCCTCAAGTTCTTGTGTGGTCATATGGTACGGAGCTTTGGAAATTGGTTCTACTCCCGACACCAAATCAATTCAGAAATCTATGTATCTCTTGGGTAGCATTCCTGGAATTCCTTTTGGAAAAACATCCAAGTATTCTTGTAAAAGGGGGTGATCTAATGATATCTCCTTACTTTCTTCTTGATCTAAATCCTCCACTATGACTGCAAAAAGTTGGCATCCTTTACGCATGCACCTCTTAAGCTACATCACGGAAATCATGCGGAGATAGATGGATGGTTGAACCCCAATAATCTTCTTAGGTTTCCCCGAGTCATCAGTGCATTGAACACTTTTGTTTCAACAATCCAAAGTGGCTTTGTGAGCATCCAACCAATCCATACCCAACACTACTCCATACGATCCTAAAGGAATCACTCTAAGATCTACTAAGGTAGAGAAAGGTCCAAGTTCTAAACTGCAACTTTGAACACAGGAGTCAGAGGCTACTCTTGCCCTGGAGGCTAGTTCAACCTGCCACCTATCTTCCTGCCTTACTGCCTTTAGCCCACATTTCTCTACTAAAGAAGATGAAATAAAAGAATCTGTTGCCCCTGAATCAAACAAAACGGTGGTAAAGATACCCTTCAACAAACCTGGAGTTTCAATGACTTCTCCCTGATGATTGGCTTGCCCATGGTTTATAGTAGAAAACACTTGATGAGATCTGCCTATGTTACCTACTGTTGGTTCTGACGTGGCCTGTCTAAAACTAACTGCTGGAGAAGATTTCTGAGGGCAATTAACTGCAATGTGCCCATGTTGCCCACAAGAGTAACATCCAGTGTTTTTGACAAAATTCCTCCCTGCAAAAGGTGCACTAGATTGCTGGTAGCTACCCTGACTAGAGTTCTGAGGCATACTCTGAGCTGGCAGATGGTTTGGGAATCATTTTGCACGTTGCTAGTTGTGAGGATTATTAGATTGAGAACCCCCACTTTTACTTTTGTTTCCATTCTGATTGTTGCTATTGTTGTTGCTGAAAAACTTCCTTTTTTGTTGGTTCTGATTCCCCTTAGGCGAATAGTTCTTAGGTGTGCCTTGAAATTGATTCCCTGACCCAACCTGGAAAGTATTGCCACCTTGGCCACTGGTTCGGCTTCCTAACCCCAAGGCTATATTTTTTTCTTCAAGATGAGCTTTGATGAATACATCATTTACAGTCTGAGGTTCAAAAATTCTTACACTATAGGCCAAACGACCATTGAGCCCTCTAAGAAAATGTTGAGTTAACATAGGTTCATCATCCTTAAACCCTGAATATGGCTTGAGTTCCAAGAACTTCCTCTCATAGTCATCCACTGACATATTAAGCTGCCTCAGATTGTGAAATTCTTCAGCTCTTTCCCGCCTCCAATGGTTAGACAGAAATTTAGCTCGGAAAAGTTCTAGGAATAGTTCCCAAGAAAGGGTGGTGATGTCTAAGTGAAGTTTCTCTCTTTCTATTTCCCACCATGTGGATGCAAAGTCTCTAAGGTGAATAACTACAAACCGGGCTTTGGTATTATTGTTGTATGGGTGCATGGAGAAAAGCCTTTCTAATTCTAGCAACAAAGTTTGTGTGGTAGTTCCACCTTGTGTTCCCTTAAATGGGTTTGTCTTGGTCCTAAGGAGATCCCACACATGAGAAGCCCGTAGGGCATCTTCTTCCATTGTCTGGTCTCTCCTCCTAGGACTTCTTTCTCTTTCCTCATGGTGAGTGTTATTCTCCCCATGTTGGCCTCTATCCTGCCCTGCCTCTAACCTCTGAAGGATTTGTTGTAGTAATTCTATTACTTGGGCTCCCTGAAAACTTCTTGATTGATTGTTAGATTGTTCCCCTTGCCCCTTTTATTGTTCTTCTTCTTGAGGATTTTCATGTTGAGATCTAGGAGGGGCATTTTGGGCACCTCCTCTTCGACCATGGGTTACGGGTGGCATCCTACCATGAGTTGAGAAGAATGACGAGTTTATGGTTTTGATTTTCATTTTGAGTTTTCCTAAGATGTAGTACAATTTTTAAGGTACATGGACCCAATTCTTTAGGCCCCAGTGTAGCAACTTAGTGCTCTGATACCAAAGATGTCACGACCCGCAAGGGAACCAGGGAAAAGCACAAAGGTTTACTTTATAAAAGAAAACCTAAGTAGAGTTTTATGAAAAATTTTGAAATTTTAAGAATTACAAAAAAAAACTTATTCTAACTTCTTTCCAAGGTTCCCTTAAATGTAAATGTATGATTTATTTAAAGCTGATAAATAATTCTATTAACCACATTTACTACCCATACAAATTTCATCTAATATTCCTTATTAGAAAAAATACCTAAACACATTCACTTTCAATTTCCATCTAAAACTTTTAGAGATCAATTACTATAATCAATTTCATCCATCTAACTTAACATATTGCAATAATACAACAATTGATCCACTACATTTTACATAACTTGAAATATTACATAATTACATCTTTTCAACATACATTTTGTATATGAAAATAAACATCCCATATAACCCTTTTCCTATATCTACCCATTATTACATCATCTTGAAATTACATTACATTCAAACTCCTCATAGGAGAATACATAAAGTTTACATCATCACATAAATAAGTACAAGTCTTCATTCTTCAATAGGTGCATAGACAAGCATGGATCTTCAATTATTTACATCTGCAAAGGATACCTCGATAGAAAGATTTTCCACCCAACCACATGGATACCCAAAAGGATCCACTCCCCCGTGCTAGGAGATAAACACCAAGCCCACAAAGAAGGAACTTACTAGGTTATACCTAGGGTTGAGTAACATTTCCCACAACTATAGTTCTTTCCAACAAGGGTTCTAAGGCTTGGGTAGAAAACTCTAAGCAACTACCTAAGTGAGTGTCATCGCATAGCCCTCACACCTTGGGTTGTCCTAGTACTAGCCACTCTGGGCCCCAGCCCCCAAGTAGGCACATGCGGGATTGAATGCCTTTCATAAAGACAAGCACCATTCAATCGTACCTATGCATAGGTACCTTCTCCCACTCCCATCCATAGTCTTTCCTAGAGCTAATGGCATGGGCGAGGCACAAATTAATCTTTTTAATGTTTTAATATCCATTCCCTTAAATTTATTTAGGTTATCACTGGTTAATTAACTCATCAGTCGGTTATCCTGGTTCTAGCCACTTTAGGGCCCCGGCCCCGCACTGAGAGCCACTCACTTAGGGTCCTTAGGTTTCCTACCCTTAACCTACTCCCATCTGGTTTCACAACATACCTACAGTAGCCTATTGACATGTCTATCTCAGCTAACATTTCACAAATTTCAAGTCTACCCTTGGATGCTTATAAGATCCTAAAGTTTGGCTAGGTCTGATTACTGACAAGTCAGAAAGGAAAGGTTTTGTTTTCAGTTTTCTAGCCCCTCCTAACATTATCCAAGTATGAAAATGAGTATTCATTATATATTTGCAAATAAGATTTATATGATTTAATCACTAAATTAAGATGTCTCTTAGTTCCTGAATTTATTTCATCTAAGTTGTATTATACATAATATATTATATATATATATAATATATTATATATATATATAATATATTATATATATATATATATATATATATATATATATATATATATATATATATATATATATAATATATTATATATATATAATATCACATTAAATATTTATATAATTTCCTTATTGAATTCATGTGCCTCTTAGATGTCTTAAAATTAATACGTCCATATATTATATTATATATATATAATATTATGTATATTATATATATATAATATATTAAATTAATTAAAACCCATATTACAAAACATATATTATATTATACATATAATATTACATATATTATATGTATAATATAATACTAAAATTTTAAATTAAATAATAATATAAAAAACATAAATTATATTATATATATAATATTACACATATTATATATATAATAGAATACCAAAATAACTTACAGATATATTACACCGAAACCAAATAAAATATATACCGCACACATTTTATTGTTTTGCTTTTATATTAACCCATTGGCGGTGTCGTGCCGCCGGTAGTGGCCGCACTGCCGAACGGTACCTTAGGTACCGCTAGCAGTGGGGTCACTGCCGGTCGGCACCCTAAGGTGCCGCCGGCAGGCGTACCACCTGTCGACGGTACCTTAGGTACCGTGCGGCCCCCACTTGCCATAAAACCCACTTAATTTTATGTTTTATATTTTTATTTTTTTATTTTTTTATTTATATATATTTTTATAACCTCAAAACCAATTTTCGGTTTTCAAAATTTACTTTATGAATTCAAAAATTTGTAAAGTAAATTTTTTTGAAAATTATTTATTCTTTAACTTTAGCTTCATCTTAATATATATATATATATATATATATATTATATATTATATATTATATATAGTATATATATATATATATATATAATATATATTATATATATATATATATATATATATATATAAAATATTGTTTAATCGTTGTCACAAATTTTAACTATCTTACACTATTTTATTTTACAATAAAAATTCATAAGGTTTTTATTTCAAAATGTAAAATCTATTATAGGCTAAATGAAGTAAAATTTTTAATCTGATCCTAAAATGTTTCCATAAAATCAAAATAGCCCATTTCACTTAATAAATTAAACATAGATTTAATAAATAGTTTGCACATAACATCAGGCATTATTAACATATAAACATCAGCAAATGGACTCAGAATCCAACTTGGAAAATCTGACAGTCTGGTTGATGAAATTCCGAATCTGTTCTTCCTTCCCAATTCTCCTGATGCCAAAAATAATTTTTTCCTGCCTCCTATTTCCTCCAAAAATTATTTATGTTTTTCTTTCCATCCAGCCCTTTTTTTTTTTTCCTCCACTCACACCTTCTAAAATTATTTAATATCCAACTATGATAGTTGGAGGAGTTTCTCTACGGGAGAAACTTCTCCAACTTCCCCAACCATATTTTCCGTAACATTAATAAAGTTTTTATTAATTTTAGTTAACATATCATCCAAAGCAAACTATAACAACAAGAATAATTAGGTGGCTTACAAGGAAAAACACATACACAATTGGAATCTAACTAGCCAAACTTCTAGGAGGTCCTCGAGTTTCAACTCCCTCCTAAATAGCTAGTTTTTATTACCAAAGGCAATTACTTTTTATTATTATTTACAATTAGGTTAAAATTGTAATTTCTATTTACGAGCAATTATAGGGATATATATATATATATATATATATGCTTAATTTAATTTTATCAAACAATTACTAAGCCTAGTGCAAATTCATTAGTCCTATTAATATAATTAAGTATATATATATTATATATAATATATATTTATATATATATCTATCTTAATATACGTATATGTGTTCATAAGCGTATGTGTGCACCCATATGTTTATGACACATATATTATAAGTGACCGATTATTTCATGTTAAGAAGTATCATTTTTTATAATTATAAAAACCGTATGATTAAAGGTACATATATCAACTTACCCCTAAAGCTAACATGATAATCTAAACAAAGATAACAACCTTTGACCAGCAAAGACTCACATTGATAATCTACTACCAAGATTGAGCATACCCTAAAAGCAAGAACAAGGTCCAAATCCTAATAACTGATAAATCACATAATACCTCCCTACCAGGAACTGATCCGACGCTTCCCACCTAGGTGAATGATCAAGGTAAAGGTTTTCTTTTGTGAGGCTTGGTGATATCTCCATGACAACAACGATCCAGGATTTTAAGGGATCGCTCAGACCTGTGAAGCTAGGTGGAGACGATACCCGGTACCTGCAAATCATGCATCACCAAGAAGAGATACATGTACATACATATAGATATACAAATCAAATACTTTGCAGATAGATGACTAGGATCGGTACATCATGTGGACCTCACTGAGTGAGTAACTACAACTCCATCCTGAGTCATGAAAACACATCAGACATATGTATCCATAAAACAATCGTGATAAGGGTTAGTATTCAAATCATTAGATAAAACATGTAAAATAAATTCTTCTAGGATCTCATAAACATATAATCAATGTAAACTATAACTGAGCATATAATTATCATCTGATGAACATATAATCCTCCATGAAACATAAACATAAGTGCATAGTTCTAACCATCATTAAAGAAAAGAGTCAAATCAAAGTATCACTATAGGAGAGGTATTACAGAGAGAGAGAGAGAGAGAGAGAGAGAGAGAGAGAGAGAGAGAGAGAGTTTATTCTTTACATGTCTATAATTAATTAAGTCATGTTTGTAACTTATATAAAAATTATATATATATATTTTAATTTTTTTAACACAAAAATACATTTATCAATAATTTTCACTTAGATAATACTTAATATTAATTCATAAAAAATAAATATTTAAAAATATATAAAAAAATATTTACACATTTAATAATAAAACTTTGAGTACAATATTTTCATATGAAATGCAAGCAAGCAATAAATTACTTTTATTCTAATGTCAATGTTTATATGAAAAAATATGCAAAAAAACACAACATGTTTAACTAGCTAGTTATATTCATCTCAACAACTAACCTTGAATGAGTATGAAAGAAACCAAATATTTTAGTAATACTTTTTTAAGAAGTCTGTTTAAATGGTAAGCTTTTATATAATGAATGAGATAAACAAAAAAGTCAAATTATATTAAAAAGCATGTGTGGGTGATTGAATGTTGGAAGACAAGCCTACAAATGTGATATGTGAATTTGATTCATTAGAGATGAATTCAAGGTAGAGTGACCTTATGGATGTATGTCATCAATGGGACTTACTTAAGAAGATAGGCCCTCCTTTTCCTAGGTGGATAGACAATGAATTGAGGAGCTTGATAATTGGTGGGTTTTCTAAGGAAGAGTGTGTGTTTGCATTGAAAATATTAAATTTATTGCACTAATATGAAGTTAGGGATGTAGCTAATCAAGGAGAAAAGGATAAAGAAGAATTTACTCCAAGCCCCAAATAAGAATAGAGGGTTGAAGAGAACACCCAAGGAAAAGCAGTCTGTGAGGCTTTCTACCTGCTTTGACACCCTAGAATTATTTTGATAAAAGTTTGATGAACCAAAAATATATGCTTCAATGACCAATCTATCAAAAGAATAATAAATTGATGGAAGATAATTTAGTGGAATCATGGGTTGTTAAGACCATTGATTACCACCTTTCTAACTCTTATAAATGATAATGTTATCATGAATGCAAGGGGGTTGAACAACATTCCTAGACAAAAGGTTTTTAGGGAAATTTACTAGAGGTTCATTCTCTAGATGTGATAATTATTCATAAATTTAAGTTATTTGTGTCCAAGGCATGGATAACATTGATCCCAAGATATGGTGGAGGGGCAATTGAAAGTTTGTTGGTGCCCAAGGAAATGCTAAATGGATTTCTTTCCTATGGGATATTCATAAGCGCATCCCTTATAGGTTGATTTCTAATAGGTATTCTCTTTCAATGATCACTTCTAGTGTTTGACATGAGAAATACTCTTGTTGACCAATTGTTTATTCTCTAACTAACTTTGTTGGAAAGACTAGATTTACGAATCACAATAGATATGTGAGATCTTTTAATTCTCTTTGGCCTTAGATTTTGGTGGGATATTTTAATGCAATCACTAGTTTGGAGGATAAAATGGGGGAATTGAAAGGATTGATTCATCCTTATATTTTTCTTAAAGGGAATATTCTCCTTATGCATTTGGTTAATGTTAAAGCCATGGAATCGTGAGTTCATGTAGTGCAAATAGGAGGTGTAGAGAAGATTCTATTATTGATGATATGTTTCTTTTTTCATTGATGTAAAACTGAGCCATCCACTATTCCAGATGCTCTACGATTTGGTTTGAAAGTATTTTGTGATAAAATTGATGGAATGTTCATGATCCAAAACAATCTATTTCTTATTCATGAAGTACTAGGAAATAGTTTTTTGGTTTATAAGGGAGATGGTGGCTTGGTTTTTTTGATCAGGATCTTGTTAAAGAAATTAAACTACACCAACACAACTAAGAGGGGGGTGAAATCACTTGTGAGCTTAATTTACTTAAATTCAACTCTATCAAATCTTAAACTTGTAATCAATAACAAACAATAACCACAAGATAAAAAAACATACACAATAACACCATATTTGTTGACTAGGGAAACCCTTGATCAGGGGAAAAAACCCCAGTGGGAATGATGCCCACAAGATGATGTACTAATATAAAATATCCTTGTGATTGGATCCTAGCTAAATGATCCCAACCCTATGAGGAGTTGATGAGAAACACAAAAAAGACAACTGAAACCACTATCCAAATTGCTTCAAGACTGTCTTCACTAAACAATATTTAGGTAACACATCCAAGGGTAAATTGTCTGGGTATGTTCAGGATCATGGTATGCCAAAAAGTGGCAATGTGAAAAAGAAGCCCTGACTGATAGACTCTTTGAAAAAAAAATATAAATTTCAAATAATATAACATTTTTGAAATATGAAATATACATCACATTCTATGCTTTCACCTAATATAATAATCATAAACAATTCTTTTAATTTTATGAAGTTTAGACTAAGTTAAGGTGGTCAGACATGAGAGTTTTTATATTCAAGAAAATTTGTAGCAGAAAAATCATAATTAATTATTTACTTGGAAAAATATACATGACATCCAGACATGAGTCTACTACTTTTATCTAGAATCTTATAAAAAAATATTATCATTTGATTTTGTTTAATGTGGTTAGACATACACCTACTTGTTATCTTTCTAGTCCTGATTGATAGACTTATTGAAAAATAGCTATAACTTTCAAACTGTATAACATTTTTGAAATCTAAAACATGTGTCACATTCTATGATTTTCCTAATACAATAAAAATAAAAAAAGTTTCAATTTCATAAATTTTAGACTAAGTTAATGTGGTCAAACACAAAATTTTTTGTATCCTAGAAAAGTTGTAGAAGAAAAATCATTAATTAATTATTTACTTAGAAAAAATACAAAAAAATATGTGTCACATTTGGACATGAGTCTAATATTTATATCTATAATCTTGTAAAAAAATGTTATCATTTGATTGTGTTTAAGGTGGTCAAACATACACCTACTTCTTATGGTTTCCTGAAATCTTTGTACTACTACATTGAAATTAAATTTTTTTAACATATAGAATAATTATTTTCAAAAGTGCCTCAGTATCAAAAGATACTATCAAAAAATCATGTCCAAGAGTCTTGAATGACTTAGCTCGAGAAAATCCATACCCCCCCATAGGAGAAGCATCAAGTGCTACATAATTGTAATAGCTTTTGAAAGAAGTTGCACATTCTATCTACAAGTTACAAAAAATGAAGAGTTAAATACCTAGGTTCTGTGTAAAATATCTCACGTGAATTCTTGATTCTTCCAGTAAGGATTGGTGTGAGAAATGGATTATGGATACATTTTCATGTATTACCATTCCTAGATAAGTCAAACAAATTTTGAAGTCATCTGAAATTGACAATTCATATGATGTGAATGTCTATTCTAAAGGTTTTTATTTTCCTTTCACTCTTTTTCCTTCATAATGACTTTGATCTTCATAAAGGTATCATAAATTTTAAGGATGCGGATGGGAAAGGAATATTTAAATATACTAGCTGATAAAATATAGTCAAGATTGCACTCTTGAAGGACTCTTAACTCACTCACATGACCAGGATATATATATCAACTCTTAAGATATAGATTACTTAAATTTAATTTAAATTACTTGTAGGAGATATGATGCTTCTTGAATTAAAATCTTTGAATATGAAGTCAACTTCCAATATTTAATTAATCTTGATGTATGGAAATATAACTAGCAAGAATAAATTATTGAAATTTGAGAAATGTTGAAGTAATTGTCTATTCAAATCCAACTGAGATTAGCTAGAATGAAAGATGGTATGCAAAACATCCATGCCATGACACACAATGGTTATTTCATACAATGGAATGATGCAAAACAACTTATGCACAACCCCCATGTTACTAATCATATTTAATGCAAAAGGATGATACTTGATTTAGATCGAACTATAGATATAATTTCAGCATCATTGTTTAAATTGCATCTATTTTATTGATTTTGTGCTTCGGTTCTATTTTCTACTCTTGATGCTTTTGTCTGAACTGACCTCATATGCTAATGAAATTTGGTAGAGTGTTTTTCTTATTTTGTTATTTGCTTCTTAATTATTGTTTGGAGAACATAAAGCTTTGAGTGTGTCTATTCTATTGATTTTGTGCACTGTTTCTATTTATTCTTCTCTTGATGCTTTAGCTTCAACTAATTTCATATTCTAAAGAAACTTGGTAGAGTATTTTTTCTTATTTTTTTATTTAGTTGTCGATTATTGTTTGAAGTTTCTTCTGACAATGTATTTTGTCTTTCCCTGAGTTTCATTTTTGAAATATCTTGCAAGTAATATCCATACATTTGTATGAGAATTGTATTAGTAAACATTAAAAAATTTATATATTTTTTCCATAAATTTGTGCCTTTTCCATTTCACTTGTTTTTGGTGGTTTTTTTCTAGGCCGGCCTATTTGTTAGAATGAATCATTTAAAACTAAATAAAGATTTTTTCTCTAAAGAAATAGATAATGGATGCTTATTTATAGAAATTACTAGATGCTTTATTAGCTTTTATTCCTTGTAGGACTAGCCTCACATGAAATATGTTGACTAAGGCCCAGAGGTTGTACATGTAGCTAGAAAAGAAAGATGGAATTGATCATGGCTCATTTATTTTAAAGATGAGGTTTGATTTCTGATTATGAAATTGAATTGGATAAACCTGAAAATCAAGCAACAAATGATGAATGACACATGTGGTGAAGAATGACTTTAAATTTTGATGCGGAATGAACCTAAAATTGGTAAATGGAATGTACTATTCAAAATAAAAAATGTTAACATGTCTATTCTACTAATATAATAGTGGCCCACTCATTCATATAAAACTAATAATATTAATTATCTATAAAATTTACACCTAAAATTTTGGTGATCCCTAAAAAAAACTTGCTTTCTAATTGGTGCCTATATTAGGATGATAATGGAAAGACAACTGAAAAATTAAAAGAATTCTTCCCTTACAACACTTTGATGCAATGTGAACTATCATGTCATAAAAGGTTACTAAATCCAACAGTTGCTCGCCAGACATCTGACAACTATTTGCCACATGGATTTCTTGAGTTTTTAGTCTTTTCCTTTAATTGTGGTATTGATATTAAGATCATAAAATGCTAAATTATTTTATTTTCAAAAGTGGAAAACAATAAAATAAGATGATAAATACATCATCGTCACAATTTCATAAAGAAATATTTATGTTATACAATGCATCATCATTAAGATTTCTTAATGAAATCTCTATGTGATAAATTATCAAATTGATAAAATATAAATATATTTTAATGGGAGGTTTTATATATATATATATATATAATGGATAAAGGATACAAGGATAACATTGCATCTTTTGTTGTTGTCAAATGTTAAAAGAAACCTCTTGCAATGGTAGACTATTAAAGGATTGATATTGGTAGATCGGTGACCCCCACAATAGTGGGTTACACTTTTTTAGACATGCTGATTTTTTGCTGAAATGACACATTTTTAATAAAATATGATTATTTAAGCCTTGAGAGGTTTATTTTGAAGGAATTAATTTTAAATGGTTAGCTCAAAGCCTCTTAGATAAAAAATTCATTGATATAACATATACACTCCTCATTCATACCGACAATGGAGTCTCCTTCTCACTTATTAAAATGCTGATAAAAAATCACTTCAACTTTATCTTTTGGAAGATCAAATGAATCCATTCGAAAAACCTATCTATGTAGTAAGGTACTACTGAGAAATCTCTTTCCAATTATTATACTGTTAATATATATTAAGTTTATTATGACTTTGTATTTTTAGTTTTACTAAACATAGATATTTCACCATATCTCCACCTCTATGTTCGACGCTTATGGAAATATAGTAAATGAGAGAAAAAAAATTCTAAAAAATATCTATGCCCTAGGTATTGAAGTTATCTTTCTATCAAAAAAAATAAAAATAAAATTGGACAAATACACAAAAAGTTATAAGCTATGTAGTCAAGGTATGTCAAAATTACAGCTTAGTCAACTTCAAACGTTAATAAAATATGAAATAATCATGATAATTTCATAAAACCAATTGCATGCCCTCCATATGGGACGTTAAAAACCTAAATTTGAAAGAATCACATTGATATCTATTTTTTTTTTAAAATTATGCTCTATGAAAACAATGTAACTCTTTGAAAATGACATTTTTAGCAACATACCAATTTTTGTGGGATAAGAAAAAAACCAACCAAATAAATTCAAAAATAAAAATAAAAAATATATTTATAATCTAGATAGAAAATCCTAAAAGACTCTAATTTACTTCATCTTCTATTTCTTAATGGTTTAACGATAATATGCATTCGAATCTAAAAGTTTTATTCAAAAATTAGAGTACAGTGTTCGTTTAGGCAAAAAAGTGTAACCCACTATTGTGGGCTCACCTAGATATGAATGTTATTTATGGTAGATGTTGACATATTAATAGGCATTATATTAGAATGGTGAAAACATGATTATTTTAAGAGTCGTGAGATAATTAATATATTTTTTTACTTGGAAAGATTCATGAGATAATCATTCATAGTGTTCCCTATAGTTTAATTTTACTAGAGAAAAGGACACTCTAATGATTGTTAAACCTGCTCAACAAGGAAAAAATGCATGCAAGAGATTTAATTTGAATAGCCTCTTCCAATCAAGTTAATGTGATTGGATAATGTATCTCTTTTTCTTTTATGGGGCACAATAGCTATTCTAATTGTTGTCTATCATGTCAATGCATAAAGGAAATTTTCCTCGATTTACAACTTCTAATATGATCTAGATCTTGGATGGTCACAATGTTTTTATTTTCCCTTTCAAATGGATTTGTTCTAGAAATACATTAACAATGGAAAGTCATAGTAATTCTACTATCTATGTGATTCATTGAATCCATTTTTGTGATAATGTAAGAATAAAATAAAATCTAAAAAAATATTGCACATTCTTTACTTCAATGTTAAGTTAATGTTTTCCTCTTTCAAAATACAAAAGAGTGAGCACAATTTTGACAATGGTGTTAAATAGGTTGTACTAACAATTGAATTGATATAAATTTAACTCTTTACAAAATAACAGTGTTAATGCATCCTAGCAAAAATTGAAATGCCTAAATTATCTATAAAGTGACTCATTTTCTAACGCAAGGGGCAGGGAGATAAAGGCAGAATCAG
>BSBK01011922.1:2500-107856 GCA_027943335.1 Chamaecyparis obtusa | reverse complement strand
AATATATCATAAATATATATTATTATAGTATATATATATATATATATTATAATATATATATATATATATATATAATATATATATATATATTATATATATATATATATATATATAATATATATATATATAAATATATTATAATATATAATATAATATATATATATATAAATATATATATATATATATATATATATATAATAAATGTATATGTATATGTATATGTATATGTATATGTATATGTATATATATATATATACATACATACATATTATACAGACATATGTATATATTATGTATATGTATATAGTGTTATATATATATATATATATCTATATATCTATATATATATATATATAATATATATATATACATATGTAACTATATACATACATACATATATATATAAACTATTATATATATACATACATATGTATATATATATATATCTAGATATATATGTATGTATATATATATATAATTATGTATATATATAGATATATGTATATATATATATATATTATAATAAAAAAAAAAATATTACATACAATATATATATATATATAATATATATTATATACATATATATATATATATAATATATATACATATATATATATATATATATATATATATATATATATATACATATATATAATTATATATATATATATAATTAAATATATATATATATATATATAATATATATATATAATATATATATATTATATAATAAGAAAATATATATTACATATAATTTAAATATGAAGATATCATGTGATATATTGTAAAATACATATTAATATATAATACATATAAAATAATATATAATATATGAAGTGTAATGTAACATTTAATATTGATTTATATTATATAATATTTATTGTAAAATGTATATTATATAATATTTAATATATAATAGATATTATTATATATTTTATATTATAATATATTATATATTTATATTATAATATAATTATATATTTATATTATAATATATTATATATTTATATTATAATATATATTATATATTTATATTTATAGTATCAAATATATATTACATACAATTTAAATATGATGATATCATGTGATATATTATAAAATTACATATTAATATATAATACATATAAAACAATATATAATATATGATGTATAAAGTAACATTTAATATTAATATATATTATATAATATTTAATGTAAAATGTATATTATATAATATTTAATATATAATAGATATTATTTAATATTTAATATACATAATATATAATCTAATATATAATTTTTGATATATAATATATTGAAGTATGGAGAAATTGGAGGGAGAAATTGGGAGGGAAAAATTTTAAAATTCAAAATTCTGCTGTGATTTTTGGGTACTAAAAAAAAATTGGGTAGCTGATTAGACTCGGTATATAGCTTTGTGCACCAAACCTACTTGGTCAACTCTTCAAATGTCACAAAAACATGTTTTCCCCCCTATTTCTCTGAGTTCTAGACTTTGACCTGTAGCTGAAAAAAAAATTTCACCCAAATTTTGATGAAATGAAAAGGGTATTTTAAAGGAGATTATCAGCTTTCTATGGATATAATTGTTATCAAATTTTGAATTCGGGTAAGTAATTATTAGTTATTTTCTAATTGAGTTACCTCTAAAGTGTTGATTATATTATACTGATTGAAAAAATGACTATAACTTTCAGACGGTATAACATTTTTGAATTGAAAAAATGCGTCACATTCTATGCTTCACCTACTATAAGGAAAAAAAAAAATATTGAATTTTGTAAAGTTTTGAATGAGTTTAAGGTGGTCAGACACAGGATTTTTTCTATTCTGAAAACATTGTAGTAGAAAATTTTATAATTAATTATTTTTTTTGGAATAAAATTACAAAAATTTTATGTATCACATCCGGGCATGAGTCTACTAGTTATATATAAAATCTTATAAAAAAATTTTATTATTTGATCATGATTAAGGTGGTCAGACATACACCTACATACCTTATTTTTTTCCTGAAAATTTTTTTACTACTTCATTGAAATCTATACTTTTCACTCAATTATATTAATTTCTTTTTATAGAAAAGGCCTAGTAGTTTAGAAACTACAATCAACTTCCTACACAATTCTATTCTTTACAACTTTTTGGTATTAGGTTGATAGCTAGTTCAAATTTTCACGTCAAGTTGACTAACCCTGATTTGCTGATTTTTCATTGCCACTTAAGGGCATAGTTTGGCCCCTCATGATCTTGCACATACCCAAGTCTTCTTTTGGCAAGGAGGAATAGCATATTTGGAACTGATATCCTCCCATCTAATAAGCTTATCTTCTCCAAAGAGACAAATGAATTGAGAAATTGCCTATATTATTCTAGTAATTAGCAGAGCACCCTTGGGAGAGGGCAAGAGGTTTCCCAACAAGGTACAGGATTCCACCCAATGGATCTTTCACCATAAAGAAGTTTATGAATCAAAGAAGGTTTCTATTAGGGATGCATTATTTTGCATATTCCTAGGGTTTCAAAATAGTCCTAAAAATTGAAGAGCCTTAAACAAGAATGAGAAAACCTTCCTTCAATGATATCACAGAGAAAGGGATGTTTTTACAAGACTTAGCCTTTATAGGAATTCCTCTTTCAATATTGCTTCTAATAAGGACCTTACTAAGGCTCATCTCCTTCCATAGAGTGGAAGATCCATTTGGTAGCAAGGGCATTCCATTGAGTCTTAAGATCTTTTAAGCCCAAACCCCAAAGGATCTTATCAGTGTGACACCAGTCCCATTTCACAGCATGCCACTTCTTTTTACCTTTACCATCAGACCAAAGGAAGTTCTTAATGGCTTTTTGAATTTGAAGAATTTGAATAATTATTAAACATCCATGCTGAGGAGTAGTAGATATTATAAAAGGAGAGAATTTTCTGGCAAACCTGAACTCTTGCCAGCAAGGGAGAGGGATCTGTTATGCCACTTATTTAGTTTATTAAAGATCTTATCCTTAATCCAAAGCCACATATCCTTGAGGGAGGTATCTATGGAGAAGGGAATACCAAGGTAACAAACAATTTTCTGAGGACCTCCCCATCTTGAAAATTAAATTTATTGATCCATATCAGGGGGTTGATCAAACCAACCAATGCAGATAGATTTAGCTTGAGAGATGTGGGAGCCTGAGATAGAATAGAAGCCATTAAGTTTGGTTTGAAGAGCTTCCAAAGTTGGTTTCAGTAGCTTCAAAAAGTATTGAGGTATCATCAAAAAAATGGTAAGTTAATAAGATCATAATCATTTGGGAAGGGTAATGACTAATGCCTTTAACAACAGGAGATAAGGAGTTGTCCCTAATAATGTAGGAGAGGGCATCAGAGGCAATAACAGAAAGGGTAGGGGGTAGGGGGAAGCCTTTCCTAATGGATCTACCAAGGGGGAAAGGGGACAGATAGGGAGTTGTTGACTTCCACCTGAGAAAAAGCATCTTTTAAAAGAATTTTAGCAAAGTTGCAATAAGAGTTAGGGAAACCAAAGGGCTTGTAACATCATAATGATAAAATCCCATTCAATCCAGTCGTATGTTATATTAGAAATATATTTCAATATTATAAAATAGTTATTTTTATTCTTTCTTTTCTCTTCAATTTCACTTGTTTTAACAACTTTATAAGATTTCATTGAACATGTATTTTTTATGTAATAGATCCACTAGTACATTTGACATAGTTTTTCAACCAAAATTTTTTGACCACAAAATAAAATGGTTTTTTCTTTGGTCGGATTATTATAAGGAAAACTTTTGTTTTTTTTAAAATTTATGCTTCTGTTTGTTGAAATATCAACAAATTCCTTGGTGGTCCTAAATTTTGAAAAACACGAGCATAACTTTAAAAAAAAGGAATTTCATTTCTCATTTCAATTATTCTCGATTGATGAATTAGAAGGGCAGCACGTGCGTGAAGGAGATGTTGAACTGTTTAATTTACTAGATTACCCAATCAGCTAAAGGATTCTCTTCTGAGACTTTTGAAAAATCTCCTCTACTATAGATGCACAAGTACCTCAACTATTATACTATTTTCTTTTTAAAAAAAATAAATCTCCCTACTCCTTTATGTTTTTAGAAAATAATCATAAATGCCTTGACATTGTCTTTGTAGTACATTCTTCTTTGCTTTGCTATGTATTGAACAAGGCCTTCCTTAAATGTTCTTATTTGTGGGTGTTTAATATAATGAAGGGTTTGAGATCCTGTGTCTATCTTCAGGTTTATGCATAGGATTCATTATATTGTTGAAAAGCCTCAGTGCAAATGAGAGAACATATGAGTTTTATGAATTTCTAAGTACATAGACCACGTATTTGAGGTTTTTCTTACCCGATTTATTGATATTTCATAGATACACTTCAACTTTGAAGCCTTCTTTCCTTATGATCTCTAGGCCCCTCTTTTTATCTATATTTCTCAAAACCCTAGCTCTGTTAAATTTCTCTCAAGACTATATTGAAGCCCATATCAACATTTGGATTATTTGTAAGGCACATAAAATACTTGGCATTTCTAAAAATGAATCTTTTAAATTAATGTGCAAATTTTACTTGAAAACTTTGCATTTTTTTTTGGCTTGAATGAGGGTTCCCATTTTGGGGATTCTATTGCTATATGTGGTTCCTTCTAGGTTTTTTGCATGATCAAGCCTTTTAAACACTATCACTAGATGATTATACATTGAAAATAAAACCAAGGCACCTTATTTCTAAGGCTTTATTGTTCCCTTTGTTGTTTCAAATTACTTATTCTTATGTTTTCTTTTATACTTTTTCTAACATCCAACTCTAAAAATGAATTATGCTCTTGAATACTTTCTTTGATTTGAACTTTGACTAGTACTATGTATTGCATATTAGTATGATACTATTTTTGATCCATGTATTGGATTTGGAATTTTAGATGTTATGATATCATACCTTAGGAAGAATGTTATTTATAAATCCTTACTTAATGTACAAGTTTTTGTGCTTGTATCTTAATTATTTCCTATTAGCTAGCTTATTTGTCACTTAGTTGTAGCATTACTGATATCGCGTTATGATTGTTTATATGAAATACCATTCACCTATATGTCCTTGTTTTGTCTTTCCCCATAACATATCATACTATTATTGTAGGTAGGTGTTACTTTCTATTATTTATCAACATGATCTACATTATGTGGTCTTCACCATTTAAAAATGTAGTATAATTACATAGCCTTTTGTATCTTATGTAAAATATCTCTATCTTATCAAAGTTGGTGTAATGTAATTGCTATTCTATTTATGAATAACACTTGTTACCATTGTATCTTGATTTGAGTCTTCAATAAAGACTACAAATCACCATTTTCGATTTCAAATCATTGTATTGGTATCCCCTCAAAACATGGGTATGACTCTTTTTGTGATAGGAACACCTTGAAGAATATTTATCTCTTTGATTTGAATGTTATGACTCTAATACTAATTGTTCAATGTATTTATATTAGTATCATTTGATTAATACTACACTTCATGCTTTGGGTTTTACACCTCCTGATTGCATACATTTGCATACATAAGGGTTTTACACCTCCTGATTGCATACATTTGCATACATTTTCATACCCTACTACAGTTGAATTCTTAGAACTACATGGCTCTAGCCAAGCCATCTGTGTTTGCTTTGCATAAGATTTCATGGATGGCTATCCCCAATTCCAAAGCTCCAACTTGACCATAGGCATGGAGTATGCTAGCAAAGGTTGAGGAGTCTGGCTTTACATCTACCAGTTGCATTTTCTTAAAAGTTTCTAATGCCTTTTCAAAAAACCCATTTTGAACATATCCTCCAATCATGGCAGTCCATGAGATGACATCTCTTTGAGGCAATCTGTCAAACAATTTACGTGCCTTGTCTATGTTTCCACATTTAACATACATGTCTACTAAGGCACTGACAACTAAAATATTTGATAAAAATCCCCCCTCCATTATGCTTTGATGGATATCAATGCCTTGTTCCAAAGCTCCCATTTTGTCACAGGCTAGAAGGATGCTTGGAAAGGTTGTGGAATTTGGCTTTACACCTACCAGTTGCATTTGCTTAAAAGTTTCCAGAGCCTTTTCCACAAATCCATTTAGTTCATAGCCTACAATCATTGTAGTCCATGAGACCACATTTTTTTGAGGCATTTTGTCAAAGAGTTGACATGCCTTGTCTATCCTTCCACATTTTGCATACATGTCTACCAAGGAGCTTGTAACTATAACATCTAAAAAATATCCTTCTTCCCTTATCTTTTGATGAATGTCTATACCCTGTTCCAAAGCTCCCATTTTGACACAGACTAGAAGGATGCTGGCAAGGGTTGTGGCATTTGGCTTTACACCTGCCAACTGCATTTGTTTGAAAGATTCTAAAGTGTTTTTAACATATCCATTTTGTGCATATCTTCCAATCATTATAGTTAACGAAACCACATTTCTTTGAGTTATTTTATCTAACATTTTACTTGCCTTGGCCATGCTTCCACATTTTGCATACATGTCTCCTAGGGAACTTGCAACTACAACATCTGACAAAACCCCCCCTTCCATTATGCTTTGATGGATATCCATACCATGTTCCAAAGCTCCCATTTTGGCACACACTGGAAGTATGCTCAGAAAGGTTATGGAATTTGGCTTTCCATCTGCTAATTGAATTTTCTTAAAAGTTTTAAAAGCCTTTTCAAGAAATCCAGTTTGAATATATCCTATAATCATGGAATTCCATGAGACCTCATTTCTTTGAGGCATTTTGTGAAATAGTTCACATGTCTTTTCTATGCTTCCACTTTTGGCGTACATGTCCACTAGGGCAGTTGCAACCACAAGATTTGGAGAAAATCCTCTATCGTTCATGCTTCAATGGATATCTATGCCCTGTTGTAGAGCTCCCATTTTAGCACAGGTTGTAATCATGTTGGCATATATGAACTGACTGGGTTCAAAACCTATTTGTTGCATTTTAAGTGCATCCACCAGGCTTTTGCACATGTCATTCATGTTTATAAGCTTATTCTGAAACCTTGTAGAAAATGTAAATTGCCTAGGAATGATGAAATAGTGAACAATTTTTCTTTATTAAATGGAATTTTTGAGATTATAGGTTTGCGACAATTGAAGATATGAAAATAAGGCTCCATCAGGGTTTTGAGTAGTGAGTAGAATGTGTAGGGTTTCCTTCAACTGTCCCTCTTTACAGAATGGTTTGAGATTGATGTGAGTTGTGGATATCAATAGCATTGTACAACTGTTATTCAATTGACCATAGGGTATGTGCAGGATCATGGTATGCCAAAAAGTGGTGATGTGGAAAAAACTTATTTTCACTCGTCCAAAAGTGCACAAATAGATTTGTTGTCTTTTTCATAGGCCCAGGTGTCAGTACACCTGGCCAAACCAAAAGCCAAACCTAAAGGCATTATCAGATATCTGATATTATCTGATATCTAATAATATCGGATATCCAATATTTGCCAATGATTATAAATCACTATACCCAGCCCTGTTCGACATTTTTTCATTGTAAAAATGTTGAACGCAGCTAGGTTTTGGATATCCTGTCTCATATCCCCTATCCAATATTTTCCAAATTTCCCAGGTAAGTTTAGCTTCTATTTTTTATTGTTTTAATTTTTTTGTTATTTTTAAATATAAATACATAGTTTTTAATATAAAAATAAGGGTAGCTGATGAAGGGTGCTCCCCTTAATACCACAAACACATAACAGAAATAGAGAAACAACAACAATATGCAAGAACAAAAAAATTGGCTTCTTATTATCTCCACAAATGTGGAATTACAAACTTTCAGAATTACAATATGCAAAGCCACATGGGCATTCCCTTACAATATTCTATAGGACAAAGCCTCGAACTATTACCCAGATCTACTACCCAAAACTATTCTGAACTGCCTAAGACAATAATACAGCCTTCCTTATATAGGCAACTTTCCACCGCCTGGGAAGGTTCCAAAATTTTAGCCAAATAAGGCCGACCAAACTTAGAATTATTTTATTTTACATTTTATTACATCATAGTCAGCTCAAGATAACCTTTGAAACCCGAACAGAAATTTTGAAGAAAATTATTTTCCGCCATTTCAGGTGGCCCAACTTCCGAAGACCATAAGTCATCACCAGTTGACCCGATCGGGTATTATAACCCCATTTCAAAAATGCCACGAAGCGCTCTACAGGCTTGACCAATGCAAACGCCCGTCACCCAAATTTTTGACCTCATCTGGGGCCTCTAAAGCCTTCAAAACTGAGTTCAAAGTTTTTGTACCCTGCCGCCAATACCGAAAATCTTCAATATCTTCCAATATACACTTGATCTGGCAATGAAACTTTACTGGCAGACTTATATGACCAACATGAACCTCCAAGAAAGAAATTAGATCATTCTGAGCACATACAAAAATTACCAAAAATAGTAACTTTCCATAAATAGCAGCCCTGCACAAAATAGCCCTTATTGAATATAAAAACAGAAATATTTTTTTTTTTTTTGGGTGATGCAAGATTGCTCTTACACCCAGGATGCTCCTGCATCAGTAGCAATGAGTTTTTGTATTGTTTTTTAAAATTCATTGTAATTATCTATTTTTTTTCATTGCCATCAAACATGGAATCAGAAAACCCTCGTAATGATCCCGCAAACAATCCAAACCCACCTCCCAACAATCCCCCACCTCCAGCAAACGTACCTATCACAAACCCTCATCGTTTAGAAGATCTAATAGGAGATTATCTAAATGAACTTAGAGGATTGGAAACCACATATGCCAATATCCCCACATTGCACCCCATGTTTACGACACTGAACACAGTAATTGAAAACATGGAGAAACTGATAGAGCAACATAATGTTGCACTTCTTTGGTGTGATTTCATGCACGCACAGTTTGACAATGGGCTTGATTATGATAAATTTATGAACCTAAATATAACAAAACATGACATAGCTAATCTTTTTGTGGATCCTAAAATCAATCTAAAAGTAGACCCTAAAAAAACCAAGTTGTCAATTAAATGGTGCAAAAATAGTATAATACGTGACAACTTTTTGGATCATTGGTGGATGGTTTTTGATAGACCACCTCACAAAAATTTGGATGTCCCATTTTATTTTCTTAGAAAATTGTATGCTGAATTTGTACTCGATCACAAGGTGGACTATTGGAGTATGAGACAGAACTAGGGTGTAGGTTTAGGTGCTCTGCAAGACAGGCCATCGTCACAATGGGTGAAATCATGCACATGTGTCCCCCCTCCCGAGATTTCACCACCTCCCACAGTGAAACATCCAGACATTATTATTGAGGCCGGCTCATAGACTATTTGAGCCATTCACACGTTGAGTGATCTACTGGTTACATAGAGCAAAACATTGTTGCCTCCTCATCTTGATGCTTCTAGAACTTCCATGAGCTTACATGTTTGTGTGGTCCACACTTGTGTTATATGCAAGAATATTTGTAGTGGTCCCCTGACTGATAGTGATACATATAGTTTCAGCTTCGATGGGGATGACTCTACACAGCACACTATAGGCACTAAAGCAGCTCATGCAGATGTGCATCAGGAGCCTATAGTGTGATGGACTCCCACTATTACGGTAAGGGTAAACCATTCAATTTTTACATTATTTTTAAATTTTATTGTTCATATTTTTAGTAGAATTTCCTTATAATAATTTCCCACTTATGTATTTTTATGTGTTACATTTATGTTCAGTTGATGACAAAGGAGGAGATGGCACAAGTGGAGGGGTCCACGCTTTCGGCCATATCATTTGGTCTTGATTCTTCCACGGTACATATGTTTTAATGTACTCATCAGTTTCCTTTTAAATTATGATAATAGTATATGTATATTGTTTTCTAATTTTTATGAGCATCTTTTACATACTAATGCAGGTGTCACCAGTTGCCACCAGGGGGCAATGTGAGGGGGTGCAGGTCTCAGTGGTTGATAAAGGAAAGGTAATTGAGTAATTTAGTTTGTTTATGCATACATGTATACTTGTCAATTGTGCGTACTCACTTTTAATTTACATGGTTTATTTGATAGAGAGTGGCATGTGATGATGTCGTGAGACCCTATTGTTGTGATAGAGTCACAGGCATATCCATTCAGAGTGATGGCTCCATGGTAAGTACATTTCTAAAGTTATTTGTGTGCATTTTTCTATCAAGTATATATAATATGGTCAAGTTATGATAATATGAAGTATCTGTTTGACTTTTGTAGGTCACTCCTAGTTTGAGGGAGATAGAATGGCAAGGGTTTGTATCACTAATGACTTAGCCAACAATCCCTGAAGAAAGTTCAACAAAGGTAAGTTTTAATGTTAATTCAGTTATTTTGTAAACATATATTTGCTACCAATTTTTTAACATTAAATAGTATAACTTGTAGATCAATCTCATGTTTGTAAATATATACAGGTGGGAGTCGTCATTGGTGGCATTATTCTTGCGCCACCTATAAGGACATATATTAGGTCTCCTACCCGCAAGAGGAGACAGAGAGGCGAGGTCTATGAGAGTTCAATTTTAGTTTAAATTTTATTTATTATTGTTGACTATGATTCTGAATTTTAATCTAACTTGGGGTTTCACTTTTGTGTTTGAATGCAGAATCCATTAGAGCTGAAGAGTACTTCAAAGAGGCTCCATTTTGATGATCCACTAGTAGAATAGGATGTCCTAGAAATATTTGTAGTTGAACTTCTTATTTTGAGATTTCATATGACATATTTTGAGATGGCGTATGCCACATTGTATCTAGATATGTCAACATATAATCATGAGGACATAATTATTGTTCATTTTGATATATATATGAAACTTGATATTTTTTTAATTGTGTGTTTATTTATTCATTGTTAGTATGTAAATATGCTTGTGTGTATGTACTCTTGTGTACAATTTATGCCTTAAATATATTCTTGTATATTCAAGTAAAATATTCATAACCTAAATTCACGTGTATGGGCTATGTGCACGACTTAAGTGAATTCATGGTATATGCTTTATAATTATGTGCAACATGTATGCTTCATGACTTAAGAAAATTTATGTGTACGCTTTATGTGCTATGTGTGTTCACACTGTAATTCATCATTTGAGGTATATAAGGATATCTATTAAAGTGATTTCAAGTTTTGTAGACCTACCTTTTATTCTCAATGGCTAAAAGACTTCAAACTAGCCTAATTACATAATCAAACACCGTTTTGGCCATATCAAAACATATTGGTCTTTTGGATAAAATATCAGTACTTTGTCTATACCCTTGCAAATACACTAGGAATGCCTAAGAAACACAGTGTTGTAGGATCACCGATACCTCTCACGAGGTCCGAGTTATGAGGCTTGATAGTTTGCTAAACAATTTTCCTTAGTGCAACTTTCAACTAACCCTCACTACAAGTTTTGGCATCAACTGAGATTGGCGTGCCAAATTCAAAAAAAATTGAATCTCCCAGAATGGAGAGAGGTTATTGTAGGTCTCATAAATGCCATCCTATAACATCTCACAAATCTTCAATAGCTCTCATAGGGTCTGAGTTATGAGCCTCAAAATTTCACTACCCAATCATGCTTAGTGCACCTTGGGGACACTTTGGTCTGGCATCATCTGGAACGTTCTACTAACTCAGTGGTCAAAAAAAGGTTGTGCCTAGTGTTTACCCACCCAACCGGAGCTAATGGTGTAGTCCATTTGGTGTCAGGATGAAAGATTTGGAAGTAATCCATTGGTGCAACTTTCAACTAACCCTCACTGCAAGTTTTGGCATCAAGCGAGACTCGCGTTCCAAATTCAAATAAATTTGAATCTCCCAGAATAGAGAGATTTTATTGTAGGCATCGAAAACATAATCTTGTAGCATCTCATGGATCTCTGATACCTCTTACGGGGTCTGAGTTACAAGGCTCAAAAGTTCGCTGCCCAATCTATTTAGTGCACCTTGGGGACACTTTGGTCTGGCATGGTCTGAAACAATCTACTGACTCAGTGGTCAAAATGGAGTTTTTCCTAGCATTTACCCACTTAATCAGAGCTAATGGTGTAGTTCATTTGATGTCGAGATGAATGGTTTCAAAGTAATCCATTGGTGCAACTTTCAACTAACCCTCACTGCAAGTCTTGGCATTGAGCGAGACTTGCGTGCAAAATTCAAACAAATTTGAATATCCCAGAACAGAGAGAGGTTATTGTAGGTGTAAAAAATTCTATCTTGTAGCATCTCATAGATTTCTAATACCTCTCATGGGGTCCTTGTTACGAGGCTCAAAATTTCATTTCCCAATCTTGCTTACTGCACCTTGGGGACACTTTGGTCCGGCATGGTCTGGAACATTCTGCTGACTCAGTGGTTGAAATGGGGTTGTGCCTAGCATTTGCCCAACTAGCTAGAGCTAATGGCATAGTCCATTTGGTGTTAGGATGAATGGTTTGAAATTAATCCATTAGTGCAACTTTCAACTGGCCCTCACTACAAGTTTTGGCATCGAGCGAGACTCGCGTGCCAAATTCAAACAAATTTGAATCTCCCAGAATGGAGAGAGGTTATTGTAGGCCTTGGAAACATCATCTTCCAACATCTCATAGATCTTTGATACCTCTCACAAGGTCTAATTTACAAGGCTTGAAAGTCCACTGCCCAATCGTGCTTAGTGCACCTTGGGGACACTTTGGTACAACATGGTCCAGAATGTTTTGTTGAATCAGTGGTCAAAACATGATTGTTACTAGCATTTACCCACCCAATTGGAGCTAATGGTGCAGTCCATTTAGTACCGAGAAGAATGGTTTGGAAGTAATCCATTGGTGCAACTTTCAACTGACCCTCACTGCAAGTTTTGGCATCGAGTGAGACTCGCGTGTCAAATTCAAAATAAATTGAATCTCCCAAAATGGTGAGAGGTTATTATAGGCCCCAAAAATGTTGTCCTATAGCATCTCATAGATCTCTACTACCTCTCAAGGGGTCCAAGTTACGAAGCTCAAAAGTTCACTACCTAATCGTGCTTAGTGCATCTTGGAGACACTTTTTTTCGGCGTGGTCCGGAATGTTCTACTGACTCAATGGTCAAAACGGGGTTGTGCCTAGCATTTTCCCACCCAATCGGAGCTAATGGCATAGTCCATTCAATGTCAAGATGAACAGTTTGGAAGTAATCCATTAGTGCAACTTTCAACTGACCCTCACTGTAAGTTTTGGTACTGAGTGAGACTCACGTGCCAAATTCAAAAAAATTTGAATCTCCAAGAATGGAGAAAGGTTATTATAGGCCTTAAAAACACTATCATATAGCATCTCATAGATCTCTAATACCTCACACAGGGTCTGAGTTATGAGGCTTGAAAGTTCACTACCTAATCATGCTTAGTGCACCTTGGGGACACTTTGGTTCGGCGTGGTCCGAAACATTTTGTTGACTTGGTGGTCCAAATGGGGTTGTGCCTAGTGTTTACCTACCCAAATAGAGCTAATGGCACATTCCATTTGGTGCCAGGACAAATGGTTTGGAAGTAATCCATTAGTGCAACTTTCAACTGACCCTCACTGCAAGTTTTGGCATCGAGCGAGACTTGCGTGCCAAATTTTTAAAAAAATGAATCTCCTAGAATGGAGAGAGTTTATTGTAGGCCTTGGAAACACCATCTTGTATCATCTCACAAATCTTGGATACCTCTCATAGGGTCTGAGTTATGAGGCTTGAAAGTTCACTGCCCAATCGTGCTTAGTGCACCTTGGGGACACTTTAGTTCAGCATGGTCTAGAAAGTTCTGCTGACTTAGTGGTCAAAATGAGGTTGTGCCTAGCATTTACACACCCAAATGGAGCTAATGGCATAGTCCATTCAGTTTTGGGATGAACAGTTTGGAAGCAATCCATTGGTGCAACTTTCAACTGACCCTCACTGCAAGTTTTGGCATCGAGCGAGACTTGCGTGACAAATTCAAACAAATTTAAATCTCCTAGAAAGGAGAGAGGTTATTGTAGCCCTCGGAAAATTTGTCTTGTATCATCTCATAGATCTTTGATACCTCTTACAAGGTTCAAGTTATGAGCCTCAAAATTTCGCTGCCCAATCGTGCTTAGTGTACCTTGGGGACACTTTAGTCCGGCGTGGTCCGGAACATTCTGTTGACTCAATGGTTGAAATGGGATTGTGCCTAGCATTTACCCACCCAAAAAAAGTTAATGGTGTAGTCCATTTGGTGCCAGGATGAAATCCTTGAATACTATCCCATCACCAGGGAATCATCATTTTACTTTGGACACATTTGACCAATTTTGACTCAATGACTCCAACTATTACATCATTTGACAATACAAATGTAATGGAATTAAGATAATATAAATGTAGGGATACAAAATTAAGATGATACAAATTATATAAGGATACAACATTCATAGTAAGGAAACATGTTTTTTGCGCTTTACATGGCATTAAGACGATACAAATGTGAGCTTTTAATATTTCCAAATCAACTCCATGGGCTCTTTTATATTTCCAATTTTGCATCAAATTTTTTATATACAAAATTTGGCATCTAAATATGCACATTACATTTGATTGTTGTTTTTATATACAAAATTTGGCATCTAAATATGCACATTACATTCGATTGTTGTTTTTATATACAAAATTTGGCATCTAACTATGCACATTACATTCGATTGTTGGTCTTATATACAAAATTTGACATCTAAAAATGCAAATTACACAACCATATATAAAAAATAAGTGTCCTTTCCACTCCAATCCATACATTTAGAAGGCACAAGAAAAGTTAATAGAGAATATAAGAAGTTCCCTTTTGACATCTAAATATGCAAATTACAAAACTATATTTTAACTTGAGTTGAAATTACCTATTGAAGTGTGCCTGAAGGGTCATCTCTTTGCTTGAGAGTATTCAGTATTGCTTCATGATCAGCAATACTAATATTCCAAAGTTCCTTTGTCTTTAGTTTTCCTTGATGTTTCAACAACTTAACATTGGCTGCTATAACAAGGTGTGAATACATGAGAATGGTTTTGTGCTTCTCATAGTCTTCAAACATAGGAATTCCATTATTTCTAATCATATGTGTGCAACCATGTCCCCGCAACAAAATGTGATCCTATTGGATATGTGAACATATCATCATCTGTCGTCGATTGTGCAAGTTTCTATTTTCCTTGTACACAACATGCTAACTAGTAATCTGATCTCTCATCATTCCCTTCTGGTGCAACCAATGCAAGAACATGGCCTGGCTATAGAAGATCTGAAAGATGGTCATAGTCAAGTGAAAAATCCATGTCATCATTTACTATAGAGACTCTGAGAGACAAAGGAGTAAGATAATGTGGAACCCATGTATCAACCCACTCACTTGACTCACACTGATCCCAATCACACTGAAGAAAACTCAGACAATAACAAGCCAACTCTCATGTCCAAAATATCCATGTACCAGCATCTGAGCTTCGAAATGAATGCATTTTTGAAGAATCTTTCACAGTTTGACAATCCAACCTATCTCCTATTGTGCCCAGCTCAACCAACCAAAAGAATCTACGCACCACTAAATCAAGAGTCCCCCCGTATGACAATGCTAAAGTACACCAATCAACAATAGAATAGGCATCAATGAGTTCTGCACCTGAAATCCTTAGTTTCTCCTTAACTAGAGCTCTCTTTATGCATGTACCTATTCCATCATGCTCCTCTTTTCCATGACAGGCCTCAAAAAAACTCCAAATATGAGGTACACCTCTCTCTACATGCATTCTACATAACCAGTAAAACATACAAGCATTTTTTAATTGACCTGTGCAATTATTTGACCAAATGAGATGTCTATCCATAGCAATATTATTTTCCTGTACCCACTCAAAATAATTCTCAAAGCAATGTTGGACAAACTCAGATGAGTGTGATCTATCATCACTCATATAAAAATGGTACTCCGTGATTATCTTCTGGTCATCTTCTGTACTATTAGGGGAATGTCTATATGTTATGTGCACAAAAATAGAAACCTGAATAGAATTCTAATATTGAGCTTGCAACTCATTTTGGGGCTGCAATGTATAGTTCTCTGCAAAGTCAACAACCGATATAATAGTGCCAATCGAGAAAGTGTCCTTACACATCCTAAATTGTTGATCGAACCACTGAGACCTGTGACTATGCCTTGCATACTTGTAAAAAAGATTCTTCCTTAAATCTAAAATAAAATCAACTACCGTGCATTCTTTAGTAACCAACTCACATCTAGAGCCTTCACCTCCACTTTTTAATGTATATTTAATGGTTTCATATACCTTTTTGTGGACAATTGTATTTCCAAAATCATGTTCACAGCCCTCATGAAAAAATCAACAAACTTCACTAGCCCACCACACTTTGAGCACTTGTCATTTAATCAATCTTTTCTATAAAAGAAACATCCATCATCTCTAGGACATAAAAAATGATCTAGCAAGTCTCTTGATGATTTTGGAAGAGCACTTGCACCACACTCCAACATTTCACTACTATGCAAAGTAGAATGAATGGATCCTAACAATTCATGGTGCATTGAAAAATCAACATGATATCTGCAACAAGTATTTCGAATCTTAAGAGGCCCACAAAAAAAAGGCTTTAGGACTTCAAAAGCTCTTTGTGATATTTGCAATGTTGGATGTGTCTCAAAAAAATTTTTGGACAACATTGTTTGACGCACCTCCAAATAATGTTTGAGATGCGGGGTGCAGTTTGGAATGCCAATTCTCAACTTCAAGACATCCTTCACATTTGGTGACACTCTTGAGTTAGATTGCCAAAATAGTTGAATTTGATCCTTCATAGCATCGGTAAGCTTCTTATCACAACGTGAAAGTCTCCCACCATAAGCCCATGTATCATTTTGAAGAGGATCATCAAGTCTTTCTCTTCTTGTGAGTTCTCTATCCAAACTTTTACGATTTAGATTCAAGTCAACACAAGTTTGTCTCATCAAATGAGCCTTTCTCAAATGATGACTTACCAAAGAGGTTGTAATAACCCTCCTAGCAGCTCTCTTATCTTTTCCCTTGGTAGTCTTCCCAATGGAATTGAGAGCACTAAAAAGATTTCTCACAATAATAGCATTTCACTCCTTTTTCTTTTTCACACTAATCTTCAATTTGACTAGTATACATCTCATCTTCTGCATCTTTAACAATTGTACAAACATTTGACATTGCTCAACCAATGTCTTGTGCCTAAAAAATAGATCAAAATGTTTTGAAACCCACAACCGAACAATTCTTTCTGATCTCTTGCCATCGAAATTGCTCATTATGTTCTCATCAATTTCATGTAACCATTTAGTTCTTCTTGAAGGTCTCAATTTTGAAGTTTGTCTTTCTTCCTCCGAAGGGACTTCATTTCTCATATAATTTGGAGATGTGTAACATTGACTTGGTTCTTCTGCACCATTATCATTATCAATTCCTTCATACTCAATTGGTGGATTGTCATTGGCAATGTCCACACTTCCATTGGCCACATCTACATGTTCATTTTCAAAACCTACATTTTCATCTTCGAAACCTAAATTCTCATTTTGAAAACCTACATTTTCATCTTCAAATTCATGTTCTTCACTTGAAACCACATTTAGAGGTGGGTTTATGCCAACATCTTCATTCATATTTAACATTCCTTGTCTCTTATGTTGATGGGCAACCCTATCCTTTTCTCTATACACTTCAACATCTTCATTTGTGAGTCTCCTCTTCCATTTATGCTTTCGATGACTACTACTCCCCATATTTAGACCAAAAAGTAGATGCAAATACCTTTGGTAATAGAGAAAATCTCCCCCAAAAAAGATGAAATACCTTTGGTAATCGAGAAGATCACCCCACAAAAAGATGAAATACCTTTGCTAATATAGAAAATCACCCCAAAAATGATGAAATACCCTTGGTAATTGACAAAATCACCCCCAAAAAAGATGAAATACCTTTGGTAATATAGAAAATAACCCCAAAAAGTGGTTTTTTGTCTTCTTGCTGCAACTCAAATCCTATAATTCAGCCAAAACATGTGACTCTTTGGAGGGACCCAGAGAATCTTGTTTTTTTTTAACACCAGTGAAAAGAATTGGATATCTGATAGTATCGGATATCTGATATCTCACTCTTTTTTCTTTCTCACTCTCACTCTCCTCTCTCCTCTCTTTCTCTCCTATCTCCTCTCTCTCTCTCACAAAGAGAGAGAGAGAGAGAGAGAGAGAGAGAGAGAGAGAGAGAGCTCACCTTTCTCTCTACTCTTTTTCTCTCCTCTCTCCTAACTTTCTCTCTCTCACTTAGAGAGAGAGAGAGGAGAGAGAAAGGAGAGTGAGAGAGAGGAGAGAGGAGAGAAAGAGATAGAGAGAGAGAGAAGAGAAAGAGATAGAGAGAGAGAGATGAGAGAGATGAGAGGGTTCTAATGTGTTGAAAGGGGTCATGAGGACTTTCTAGGGGTCCTAATGCATGATAAGGCATACTAGGACCCCTAGGAAGTCCTCATGTCCCCTTTTGACAAATTTAAATGCTCAAGTGTGTCCTAAGTGGTTGTAGGAACCCTTAGGACACACTTGAGCACTCTAATGTGTCGAAAGGGGTCATGGGGACTTCATAGGGGTCCTAACGTGTGATAAGGCATACTAGGACCCCTAGGAAGTCCTCATGACCCCTTTCAACACATTGGAATGCTCAATTGTGTTCTAAGGAGTCGTAGGATCCCTTGGGACACACTTGAGCTTTCTAATGTGATGAAAGGGGTCATGGGGACTTCCTAGGGGTCCTAACGCGTGATAAGGTGTACTAGGACCACTAGGAACTCCTAACGACTCCTTTCGACACATTGGAATGCTCAAGTGTGTTGTAAGGGGTTGTAGGATGACTTAGGACACACTTGAACCTTTGAATGTGTTGAAAGGGGTCATGGGGACTTCATAGGGGTCCTAATGTATGATAAGTCATACTAGGTGTTAGGCCATTTTTCTGTCATAGAAATATCTTATGAAAATGGCTTATTTTCTCTGGAAGCTTTGTTTTTGCCTCTTGCCCTATGTTCTTCATGTTGTCACCAGGCTCTTGATCAATTTTCACATGCTAATTCACAAGATCCAGAAAGTTATTCAAGCTTTAGGGTCTGCGGGGAAACAAAATTTAAAAATCTGCCTACGTGTCAAAAATCCACAGTGTTTTTGAAAATCCATGATGTTTTCAACCTTTTTGGCTTGCATAAAGTCCTCGATGTTTTCATAGCCTTGTTTGCCTCTGTGGCAATGTTGGAAACCTTGTGTGTTTTTTATCCTTTGCTGTTGTGAAAACTTTGTGTGTTTTCAACTTCCCAGTTCCCTGTCTGTTGGCTTTCCTTAAGTGCACAAGTGCGATGACAGGTGGGCTCGGGCCTTCAAAAGCTCTTCCTGATTGGCTGTCACATGGCCGTATGTCAGAATTTTTTGACATGTGATCATGTGACCACCTACCACCTATCCGCGTGGTCCCAGCTCTTTGCTTTGTTCGGCTGTCGGCGGTTACTTCTCATTCGGTGACTTGGTGACTAGCAGTTATCTATTGATCTCTTCATTCTAGTGGTCTAGCAGCTGGCATCTCATGACCTGACAACTGTGTAGTTGCATGATCATTTCATTCCTGGTAGTTATCAGTTAGCATCTGGTGACTTGGCTGGCGATTTATTTCCTGTAGTCGTGTGATCGCAGAATGGTGGACCCAGGTCTTCAAGCTTTTAAAGGGTGATGATGTGGTAGCCAGGGGTTGGTTGTCACATGGCTGCATGTCAAAATTTTTTGACATGTGATCATGTGACCGCTTGCCACATGTCCTTGGGGCCCATCGACAGGGTGGTTATAGTTTGGTGGTCATGCGAGGTGGTGATGTGGCAGCTTTTGGTTGGTTGTCGCATGATCACATAGCCCATTCCTTGGCTATGTGATCATGCGACTAGTCAATGCGTGTCCTTGTTCCCACTAGCAGAGGTGGTAGTGTGGTGTCTGCAGGGGTGGCATGGTAGATCTAGTGGTTAGCGCATGATCTCATGGGAGGTGTCAGACCCCTTGCGATCATGCACCTGTCGTTTGATTTTGAAGGCTTGTTGAGCATGGGTCTGGTGTTGGTGACGGGGCGGTATTCAATGAATTTTGTTGTGACAGGTGGCATCAGGCATCGCGGTTGTGGACTTAAAGGTGAGATCTAGTGGTTTGCGGAGTGGATAAAGTTTAACAGCCTGACAAATTTCCTTCTTGTCATGGGTTCGTGGGATGATTTGGCAGCAACGCTATTCTTTCTATGAATTGGTGAGGGTTCCTTTGTCACCAGTTCACTAGATGACTTAAGTGGCATTTTCAACATGTGCAGTCATGTGGTCACTGAGTATAACTGGAGTTAAGATTTTCATTCCACGACTGGGATTTTGCCTTGTCGCTAGTTCCCAGAATGAAACCTGTGGTGCTTGATGAGTTAGAGGATCTGAAGCCTGAGAAGATGAGAGATCTAACGGTCAGGACTTATTGCCGATCTCTGATCGAATCAGGACCACCGATGTGCTACTGGCACCAAGACTTAGCCGTTGGAGTTTGAATTTGAATCTCAGAGATTTTTCCAGCGACCAGTAAGGACTAAAATTGATGACAGAGGGGGCTAGAGTTGGTGAAATTGAACTTCTCTGTCGTTCCAGTGTGGTCCAGGGTGCCTTGAGGGTTTGCAGGGATTTGTGCCATGTGGTTTTGAGCTTGAGGAATTGTTTGCAGGCAGTGATTAGACTAATTTTAATGACATTCCTGGTGTACTGTGCTGAGCTCACAAATTTTCATGATTGTTGATCTACTAGAGATTTGTTTTCTCCAGGCTGCTTATGCTTCCTACCCCTGCAATAAATTTTGTGATTGTTTGAGTTGGTTGGGTAGTTGAAACCCTAGTCCTAGCTATCCCTAAGCTTGTTGCATTCTCTTAGATAATTCCAAGGTAGCTAGTGGTATAAATTATAGGTAGTTCAGTTTTGTAAGGGTTCCTTCTTCTGAACATTTTTGAGGAGAATTGGTTCCATGTGAAGGGTCTTTTTCCTATAGATTTTCTCCTTCTCTCTACATATAGGGTGTTCTTCTTTCTCTTGCTGGTTCTGAGAATATAATAAAATTATAACAGATGTCTTATGTATGAGATTGCAGCATACTTGTTCTTGTATCAGATTATCTCCATTTGGGTTTTAGACTTATAGATTATAGCATCAAGGGTGTGTACTATTTCTACTTGCATTTCCAGTGAGTGTCTTTAGTAGAGTTGTTTTTCACAGAAGCGACTGAGTCTAGGACTGGTGTTCAGATATGTATGAGCTGAGGTATCAAAGATGCATCATGCTTATCTTCTAGTGGATGCTGGTTAATGTATTGCTTGTTCCTAGATCTTTCTTTGGATAGGTGATAGCATATCTGGGTGCACAGGTGGTTTGGTAATGTATGATTTGGTCAAGGTGAGTGTGTTTTCTTCTTGTTTCATAGCCCTGTTGCAGTGAGGCTTTTGAATCTACTGCCCATTGGATAAGGCACTGGTCTATCAGAGACTTAGGGTATCTCATGGGTCCCATCAAACTCATTTTTAAAATCATTTCCTTTCTATCCCACCCTTTCCCTTTCTTTCTATTAGTATAGGTTTCCAGCTTTCAGTCTCATTCCATGCAAGTAGGCCTATTGCATGAGACTTTCTATCATTGGGGTATAGGATACCTATAGGAGATTGATTGCTATTCCACATTAATCTGTCTGCAAGCCTTTGGTTTGTCATGAGGTGTCTTGAATGTGTAGATAAGGCAATACCTGCCTGAGTGAATGTGGAGCTCAAAGAAGAAGGCAGATTTCTCTTTATCGTCATCAATTGGTTTGTTTTTCTTATCAAGCTTGAGTGCCTAACTAGTGTTTTAAGCCCAACTATTTGATTCAAGCTTGATCCTGCAAGGAGAAAAACCAACAAAATGGTGACTTTGCTAGGGAGAACATAAAGAAAGCCTATTAAGGAGCTCTAGTTATGGTTCTATTGTAAATTCAAAATCTTTATTGACCAAATTGGTTTGGCCCATCCGAGTCACCAACAAAATGGCGACTCTGCTGGGGAAGAGGTAAAAGACAGCAAGCTTCCTTGCTTGGCTAGATCATCCTAGGGTCATGGTTGAAGTAACAGAGTCAAATAGAAAAAAACACATTAGTGAAATCTTCTCACTATGTGTTGAGTGGCAACTCTGAGTACTCTGTTTGATCAGTGTGTTTCCTAATAGACAGTGCATGTTACCTGGTGTAGTTTTGTGTTGGTTGGGAGTAGAAACAAAGAATGTTCTTTCCTCTTTAGGGAGGTGGTGACTCTAAAAAGAAAGAACCTGATGGAACCACAAGGTGAGCTCTAGATCTGCCCTGCCTTTCAGTCAACAAGGTTTCTGCTGCAAAATTCTAAGTATTCTCTTATTGAAAATGTCTCCCTATCAAGTGTTAGGCACTATTGCAGAGGGATGAGTTGTAGTGCGCAGTTCCTCATGGAGGAATATAGGCTCTTTTTTTTTGATGGCATTGAAGGTGCCCCCAATGAGTTCTCTACTGAGGATGAGAAGTGCTTACCAAGATTCATGGCTGGTGGGTCTATTTTTGCAAGCCAGCATGTTGATGTTGTCATGGGCATTTTTGGAGATATGGATGTTGAACATGAAGATATTGCCATGAGGTTATTTGTGCACATATTTTTTGATGGTGCAAAGAAGTGGTTTTTGTCCTTGCCTTCATGTTCAATCCCTTCTTGGGATGTGTTGAGAGCTAAATTTGTTGAGCATTTTGATAAAGTTGCTACTCTCAAGAAGGAATTAACAAGGTTGAAAATGGTGAACTGGCAATTAGCAGAGGACAGAAGATTGATAAGACTGGTGGCTCCTGATGATGTTCATGAGGAGGCTAGTGTTTCTGATGTTGAATCTCACTATGCAGAGAGTGTTGACTATGAAGTTGATTCTAAGATCGGTGCATATGAGAGTGTTGAAGATGAATCTAAGGATGGCAAAATTTCCTTTTTGTCTGCAGATTTCTCTTCTTGTCAACATGAGAAGGCAATTTTCTTGTCCTGGATTGATGATGTTTTGTGTGAAAGGGAAGATATTGAATATGATGTAGATGATGATTCCTGCATTGGTTTATTCACACAAGATGATCTAAGGCCAGATGTCTCCATTCTTGTCTTGGATAAGAATGATGTTTGCAATGACAGGGATGTAGCTGATGAAGAATAAAATGAAGTCCAAAGTGCATTGAGTAGTGAAATAATTTTAGCACTCTTGGCTGAATAGTTCCAAAGGTATGCACCTTGTGTGGGCTTTGATTTGCAGCTCCCCTATGATATACACTTTGACACTGATAATGAGGCCGGTGTTCAAAGTGACCATGAAGACCCATGTATGCAAGATTTCTCATCATGTAATGACCCTACAGAAGAAGAGGTTGAAGGACATGATAGTGTGTTTTTCTATCATCAAGATTGTAGTGATGAACAAGTTCCTTGTTGAAGCGCTTTCCCTTCTTTTGATAAATATGATACTGATTGTGACAGTGTTGAAGACTTTTCTTTCAACAGTTGGGGCATAAATTCTTTTGGTAAAAGTGATGATGCAATTTTCCCCTGTCGTAAGAGCTTTGAAGATGACCTTCACTTGGTTCATGGTCTAATTCATGAAGACATCATTGAAGAGCCAAGTTTCTTAGTGGCCGAAGCAATGCGTGAAGGTAAATCAGAGGATCTATTTCCTTCTCAGCCAGGTAATTTTATGGTAATGCATGAGAGTCAATATTCTGCATTTTCTGATGCATTACTAGATCAAATTTTTGTTTCTAGTCATCAAGGAGAAGTAGATGACGTTCCCTACTTTTTGGAGTTTGAATATGAATATGATAGTCATGGCTGGAAAAATATGGGTGGTGATCAGTGCAAGTTTATTCTTCAGCCCATGAGTGTTCACATATGTGTGCAATAGAATGGTAAAGAATTTTTCAGACTTGGGGTCACATATGTGGATGAAAACTAGATTTTTGATGCAGGAGGGTCACTAGTTTTCTTTTGAGGCCTTGAGCCTAGTTGTACATATCTGTAAATCTTTGTATAGTCTTTCCCTTTCCCATTGTGTGCTTTTCCTTCCTGTTCCCTACATTTTTTGAGTTCCCTATTTGTGTCCTATTGGTGGTCTGCTCTCCTAGAAATCTTGAATTCTCACATGGGCACAAGTTCCCCATCGTCCCCAACTAGAGCCACTGTTAGGCCATTTTTCTGTCATAGCAAAATTTTATGAAAATGGCCTATTTTCTTTGCAAGATTTGTTTTTGCCTCCTACCTTGTGTTCTTCATGTTGTCACCAGGCTCTGGTCCAATTTTCACGTGCTAATTCACAAGATCCAGAAAGTTATTCAAGCTTTAGGATCTACGGGGAAACAAAATTTAAAAATTTGCCTGTGTTGAAAACCCACAGTGTTTTTGAAAATCCATGATGTTTTTGACCTTTTTGGCTTGCATAAAGTCCTCGATGTTTTTGCAGCCTTGTTTTCCTCTATGTCAATGTCAAAAACATTGTGTGTTTTCGATCCTTTGTTGTTGTGAAAACTTTGTGTGTTTTCAACCTCCCAGTTCCCTTTCTGCCAGCTTTCCTTAAGTGCGCAAGTGCGATGACAGGTGGGCCCGAGCCTTCAAAAGCTCTTCTTGATTAGTTGTCGCATGGTTGCATGTCAAACTTTTCTGACATGCAATCATGCAACCACCTGCCACCTGTCCGCGTGGTCCCAACTCTTTGCTTTGTTCGGCTGTCTGGCAGTTACTTCTCAATCGGTGACCTGGTGACTAGCAGTTATCTATTGATCTCCTGATTCTGGTAGTCTAGCGGCTGGCATCTCATGACCTGGGGACTATGTAGTCATGTGATCATTTCATTCCTAGCAGTTATCAGCTAGCATCTCGTGACTTGGTTGGCGGTTTGTTTCCCGTAGTCGCATGATCACGGAATGGTGGACCCGAGTCTTCAAGCTTTTAAAGGGTGATGATGTGGTAGTCAGGGGTTGGTTGTCGCATGGCCACATGTTAGACTTTTCTAACATGTGATCATGCAACCGCTTGCCACATGTCCCTGGGGCCCATCGACAAGGTGGTTGTAGTTTGGTGGTCGTGCGAGGTGGTGATGTGACAGCTTTTGGTTGGTTGTTGCATGATTGCATAGCTCATTCCTTGGCTATGCAATCATGCGACTAGTCAATGCGTGTCCTTATTCCTGCTAGTAGAGGTGGTAGTGTGGCATTTGCGGGGGTGGCATGGTAGATCTAGTGGTTGGCGCATGATCTCATGGGAGGTGTTAGACCCTTTGTGATGATGCGCCCGCCGTTCGATTTCGAAGGCTTGTTGAGCATGGGTCCGGTGTTGGTGACCGGGCGGTATTCAGTGAATGGTGTTGTGATAGGTGGCATCAGGCATCATGGTTGTAGAGTTAAAGTTGAGATCTAGTGGTTGGCGGAGTGGATAAAGTTTAGCGGCCTGACAAATTTTTTTCTTGTCGTGGGTTCGCAGGATGATTTAGCGGCAGCGCTATTCTTTCTACGAATTGGTGAGGGTTCCTTTGTCACCAGTTCGCCAGATGACTTAAGTGGCATTTTCAACATGTGCAATCATGTGGTCACTGAGTATAACTGGAGTTAAGATTTTCATTCCGCGAATGGGATTTTGCCTTGTCACCAATTCGCAGAATGAAACCCGTGGTGCTTGATGAGTTAGAGGATCTAAAGTTCGTGAAGATGAGAGATCTAATGGTCAGGACTTATTGCTGATCTCCGATCGAATCAGGACGGCCAATGTGCTACTGGTGCCAAGACTTAGCCATTGGAGTTTGAATTTGAATCTCAAAGATGTTTCCAGTGACCAGTAAGGACTAAAATTGATGACAGAGGGGGGCAGAGTTGGTGAAATTGAACTTCTCCATCATTCCAGTGTGGTCCAGGGTGCCTTAAGGGTTTGCAGGGATTTGTGCCTTGTAGGGATTTGTGCCATGTGGTTTTGAGCTCAAGGAACTATTTGTAGGTAGTGATTAGATTGATTTTAATAGCATTCCTAGTGTACTATGCTGAGCTCGCAAATTTTCAAGATTGTTGATCTACTAGTTCCTACCCCTGCAGTGAATTTTGTGACTGTTTGAGTTGGTTGGGTAGTTGAAACCCTAGCCCTAGCTGTCCCTAAGCTTGTTGCATTCTCCTAGAGAATTCTAAGGTAGCTAGTGGTATAAATTGTAGGTAGCTCAGTTTTGTAAGGTTTCCTTCTTCTGCAAATTTTTGAGGAGAATTGGTTCCATGTGAAGGGTCTTTTTCCTGTAGATTTTCTCCTTCTCTCTGGATATAGGGTGTTCTTCTTTCTCTTGCTAGTTCAGAGAATATAATGAAATTGTAACATATGTCTTATGTATGAGATTGCACCATACTTGTTCTTGTATCAGATTGTCTCCATTTGGGTTTTAGACTTATAGATTATAGCATCAAGGGTGTGTACTCTTTCTACTTGCATTTCCAGTGAGTGTCTACAGTAGAGTTGTTTTTCACAGAAGCAACTGAGTCTAGGACTGGTGTTCAGATATGTATGAGTTGAGGTAACAAAGATGCATCATGCTTGTCTTCCAGTGGATGCTAGTTAATGTATTGCCTGTTCCCAGGTCTTTCTTTGGATAGGTGATAGCATATGGGTGCACAGGTGGCCCTGTTGCAGTGAGGTATTTGTCTCTACTGCCCATTGGATAAGGCACTGGTCTATCAGAGACTTAGGGTATCTCAGGGGTCCCTTCAAACTCATTTTTAAAATCATTTCCTTTCTATCCCACCCTTTCCCTTTCTTGCTATTAGTATAGGTTTCTAGCTTTCAGTCTCATTCCATGCAAGTAGGGCTATTGCATGAGACTTTCTATCATTGGGGTATAGGATACCTATAGGAGATTGACTGCTATTCCACATTAATCTATCTATAGGCCTTTGGTTTGTCATGAGGTGTCTTGAATGTGCAGATAAGGCAATACCCACCTGAGTGAATGTGGAGCTCAGAGAAGGAGGATTTCTCTTTATCCTCATCAATTGGTTTGTTTTTCTTGTCAAGTTTGAGTGCCTAACCAATATTTTAAACCTTACTATTTGATTCAAGCTTGGTCCTGCAAGGAGAAGAACCAACACTAGGACCCCTAGGAAGTCCCTATTACCCCTTTTGACACATTAGAATGCTCAAGTGTGTCCTAAAGGGTCGTAGGACCCCTTAGGACACACTTTAGTGTTCTAATGTGTTGGAAGGGGTCATAGGGACTTCCTAGGGGTTCTAACATGTGATAAGGTGTACTAAGAACCTTAGGAAGTCCTTATGACCCCTTTCAACACATTGGAATGCTCAAGTGTGTCCTAAAGAGTCGTAGGACCCCTTAGGACACACTTGAGCATTCTAATATGTCAAAAGGGGTCATGTGGACTTCCTAGGGGTCCTAACGTGTGATAAGGCATACTAGGACCCCTAAGAAGTCCTCATGACCCATTTTGACACATTGGAATGCTCAAGTGTGTCATAAGGAGTTGTAGGACCCCTTAGGACACACTTGAGTGTTCTAATGTGTCAAAAGGGGTCATTAGGATTTCTTAGGGGTCCTAACATGTGATAAAGTGTACTAGGACCCCTAGGAAGTCCTCATGACACCTTTCAACACATTTGAATGCTCAAGTGTGTCGTAAGGGGTCATAAGACCCCTTAGGACACACTTGAGCATTCTAATGTGTCGAAAGGGGTCGTGGGGATTTCCTAGGGGTCCTAACACATGATAAGGCATACTAGGACCCCTAGGAAGTCCTTATGACCCTGTTAAACACATTTGAATGCTCAAGTTTGTCCTAAGGGGTCGTAGGACCCCTTAGGACATGCTTGAGCATTCTAATGCTGGGAAACGTGTCATGGGGAATTCATAGGGGTCCTAACACATGATAAGGGGTACTAGGATCCCTAAGAAGTCCTCATGACCCCTTTCGACACATTGGAATGCTCAAGTGTGTCTTAAGGGGTCATAGGACCCCCTAGGACAAACTTGAGCATTGTAATGTGTTGAAAGGGGTCATGGGGACTTCATAGAGGTCCTAACACGTGATAAGGCATACTAGGACCCCAAGGAAGTCCTCATGACCCCTTTTGACACATTGGAATGCTCAAGTGTGTCCTAAGGGGTCGTAGGACCCTGTAGGACACACTTGAGTGTTCTAATGTGTCGAAAGGGGTCGTGGGAATTTCCTAGGGGTGCTAACGCATGATAATGTGTACTAGTACCCCTAGAAAGTCCTCATGACCCCTTTTGACACATTTGAATGCTCAAGTGTGTCATAAGGGGTCATAGGACCCCTTAGGACATAGTTGAGCATTCTAATGTGTCGAAAGGGATCATGGGGACTTTTTAGGGGTCCTAACATGTGATAAGGCATACTAGGTCCCCTCGAAAGTCCTCATGACCCCTTTCAACAAATTTAAATGCTCAGGTGTGTCCTAAGGGGCCATAGAACCCCTTAGGACACACTTGAGCATTTTAATGTTGCAAAAGGGGTCATGGGGACTTCATAGGGGTCCTAACGTGTGATAAGGTGCACTACAACCTCTAGGAAATCCTCATGACCACTTTTGACACGTTGGAATGCTCAAGTGTGTCCTAAGGGGTTGTAGGACCCCTACAAAAAACTTGAGCATTCGATTATGTCAAAAGTTATCATGGGGACTTCATAGGGTTCCTAACATGTGATAAGGCATACTAGGACCCCTAGGAAGTCCTCATGACCCCTTTCGACACATTGGAATGCTCAAGTGTCTCGTAAGGGTTCGTAGGACTCTCTAGGACACACTTGAACATTTTAATGTGTCAAAAGGGGTCATGGGGTTTTTATAGGGGTCCTAACACATGATAAGGCATACTAGGACTGCTAGGAAGTCCTCATGACCCCTTTTGATACATTGGAATGCTCAAGTTTGTCCTAAGGGGTCATAGGACCCTTGAGGACACACTTGAGAGTTCTAATGTGTCTAAAGTTTTTATAGGGACATCATATGGGTCCTAACATGTGATAAGGTGTAGTATGACCCCTAGGAAGTCCTCATGACCCCTTTCAACACATTGGAATGCTCAAGTGTGTCCTAAAGAGTCGTAGGACACCTTAGGACACACTTGAGTATTCAAATGTGTCGAAAAGGGTTATGAGGACTTCCTACAGGTCCTAACTCATGATAAGGCATAATAGCACCCCTAGGAAGTCATCATGACCACTTTTGACACATTGGAATGCTCAAGTGTGTCGTAACAAGTCATAGGATCCCATAGGACACACTTGAACATTCTAATGTGTCCAAAGGGGTTGTGGGGACTTTCTAGGGGTCCTAACTCATGATAAGGCATGCTAGGACCCCTAGGAAGTCCTCATGACCCCTTTCAACACATTGGAATGCTCAAGTGTGTCCTAAGGGCTTGTAGGACCTGTTAGGACACACTAAAGTGTTCTAATGTGTCGAAAGGGGTCATGGGGACTTCATAGGGCTCCTAACGCATGATAAGGTGTACTAGGACCCCTATAAAGTCTTCGTGACCCCTTTTGACATAGTGAAATACTCAAGTGTGTCCTAAGCGGTCATAGGATGCCTTAGGACACAATTGGGCATTCCAATGTGTCACAAGGGGTCACGGGGACTTCATAGGGGTCCTAACATGTGATAAGGCATACTAGGACCCCTAGGAATTCCTCATGAACATTTTTGACACATTTGAATGCTAAAGTGTATCCTAAGGGGTTGTAGGACCCTTTAGGACACACTTGAGCATTATAATGTGTTGAAAGAGGTCATGGGGACATCATAGGGGTCCTAACTCATGATAAGGCATACTAGGATCCCTAGGAAGACCTCATGACCCCTTTTGACACATTGGAATGCTCAAGTGTGTCCTAAAGAGTCATAGGACCCCTTAGGACACACTTGAGCATTCTAATATTTCAGGAGTCATAAGAACTTCATAAGGGTCCTAATGCATGATAAGGAATACTAGGACCCCTACGAAGTCCTCATGACCATTTTCGACACATTGGAATGCTCAAGTTTGTCCTAAGGAGTAGTATGACCCCTTAGGACACAATTTTGTATTCTAATGTGTTGAAAGGGGTCATGGGGACTTCCTAGGGGTCCTAACGGGTGATAAGGCATACTAGGACCCCTAGGAAGTCCTCATGACCCCTTTAAATAGATTGAAATGCTCAAGTCTATCCTAAGGGGTTGTAGGACCCCTTAGGACACACTTGAGCATTTTAATGTGTCGAAAGGGGTCATGAGGACTTCCTAGGGGTCCTAACACTTGATAAAGTGTACTAGGACCCCTTGGATGTACTCATGACCCCTTTCGACACATTGGAATGCTCAAGTCTATCCTAAGGGGTCGTAGGACCCCTTAGGAGACACTTGATTTTTCTAATGTGTTGAAAGAGGTCATAGGGACTTCATAGGGGTCCTAACATGTGATAAGGCATACTAGGACCCCTAGGAAGTCCTCATGAACCCTTTTGAAACATTTGAATGCTCAAGTGTGTCCTAAAGAGTTGTAAGATCCCTTAGGAAACACTTGAGTGTTAAAATATGTTGAAAGGGGTCATGAGGACTTCCTAGGGGTCCTAACGCATGATAAGGCATACTAGGAGCCCTAGGAAGTCCTCATTACCCCTCTCGACACATTATAATGTTCAAGTGTGTCCTAAGGAGTCATAGGATCCCTTAGGACACACTTGAGCATTCTAATGTGTCGAAAGGTGTCATGAGGACTTCTTAGGGGTCCTAAAACATGATAAAGCATACTAGGACACCTTGGAAGTCCTCATGACCCCTTTCACAACATTGGAATGCCCATGTGTGTCCTAAGGGGTTGTAGGACCCCTTAGGACACACTTGAGCATTCTAATATGTCAAACGGGGTCCTAGGGACTTCCTAGGGGTCCTAACATGTGATAAGACATACTAGGACCCCTAGGAAGGCCTCATGACCTATTTTGACACATTTGAATGCTCAAGTGTGTCCTAAGGGGTCATAGGACCCCTTAGGACACACTTGAGTGTTTGATTGTGTCAAAATGGGTCATGGGGACATCCTAGGTGTCCTAACGCGTGATACGACGTACTAGGACCTTTGGGAAGTCCCCATGACCCATTTTGACACATTTGAATGCTCAAGTGTGTCCTAAGGGGTTGTAGGACCTATTAGGAAACACTTGAGAATTCTAATGTTTCGAAAGGGGTCTTAGGGACTTCATAGGGGTCCTAACATGTTGTAAGGCATACTAGGACCCCTAGGAAGTCCCCATGACCCCTTTTGACACATTTGAATGCTCAAGTATGTCGTAAGGGGTCATAGGACCCCTTAGGAAACACTTGAGCATTCTAATGTGTTGAAAGGGGTCATGGGGACTTCCTAGGGGTCCTAACGCATGATGAGACGTACTAGGACCCCTAGAAAGTTCTCATGACCCCTTTCCAAACATTGGAATCCTAAAGAGTCATAGGACCCCTTAGGACACACTTGAACATTCTAATGTGTTGAAATGGGTTATGGGGACTTCCTAGGGGTCCTAACACATGATAAGGCATACTAGGACCCCTAGGAAGTGCTCATGACCCCTTTCAACACATTAGAATGTTAAAGTGTGTCCTAAGGTGTCATAGGACCACATAGGACACACTTGAGCATTCCAATTTGTCGAAAGGGGTCATGGGGACTTCCTATGGGTCCTAATGCATGATAAGGCATACTAGAACCCCTAGGAAGTCCTCATGACCCCTTTCGACACATTGAAATGCTCAAGTGTGTCCTAAAATGTCATAGGACCCCTTAGGAAGCACTTGAGAATTCTATTGTGTTGAAAGGGGTCATCAAGACTTCCTAGGGGTCCTAACGCGTGATAAGGTATACTAGGACCCCTAGGATGTCCTCATCACCCCTTTGGACACATTTGAATGCTCAAGTGTGTCCTAAGGGGTCATTGGATCCCTTAGGACACACTTGAGTGTTCTAATGTGTCGAAAGGGTTCATGCGGAGTTCCTAGGTGTCTTAGTACTCCTTATTACGTGTTAGGACCCCTAGGAAGTCCTGATGACATCTCTCTCTCTCTCTCTCTCTCTCTCTCTCTCACACACACACACACACACACACACACACACACACACATCTAGAGCCTTCACCTCCACTTTTTAATGTATATTTAAAGGTTTCATATACCTTTTTGTGGACAATGTACCTTAAATGTTCTTACATCAATTTTTATGCCACTGTTAGTTTCTAGAATAGATGATGAGCATACGGTGGTTCTTCAACTATGTGAAATTTCTTTTCGAGAGTTAAAAAATTAATTTTTGTATTCAATCAAGGGGAAGTCCATTGACATCTACTTATTTAGTATAGTCAGACCACCGAAATTACAAGGAGTCTGTAGAAAAATCCTGTGCTAGATATTTTCAAGAGGATTTGGGCTCAAACTGTCTATCCTCAAATCAATTATGTAGGTATTTTTTTGAAATCATTTTGTATATCAAATAATATAATACATACTAATATAAATATTTATATTATAATATTTATGCTATGCTATTATTATTTAATATTAATATTTAAAATGAAATTAATATTAACATAACAAAAATATAATTTAATATGAAACTTGAATTAATATTAATATAAAAATAATACAACTTAATTTATAACACAATTAATATTACTATTAAAAATAAACATTTATTATGAAACTTGAATTTGGGAAAAGTGGGGTATTTGAAATTTCAAAATAGGTATGCTTTATCGGATATCCGATTAGGCTTGGTATTTGCTTTGGCATTACCCAACATGGGTGGTCAACCCTTTAGGTATGTTTCATGAGATATTTCTTGATACCGAGACTTCGACCATGTAGCTGATGACTATTTTTTCACCTAAAATTGATGAAATGAAAATGGTTTCTTAAAGACATTATCAACTTTCCATCGATATAATTGCTGTCAAATTTCAAGTTCTGTAAGTAATTATTACTTATTTTTCAATTGAGTTATCTTTAAAGTCATAATTGACATACTAATTGAAAAAAAACTATAACTTTCAAACCATCTAACCTTTTTGAAATCTGAAACATGGATCACATTCTATGCTTCGGCTACTATAAGAAAAGAAAAAAAAGTTTGGAATTTGGTAAAATTTTGAATTAGTTAAGGTGGTCAAACACAAGAGTTTTTTTATTTTGAAAAGGTTGTAGGAGAAAATTCATAATTAATTATTTATTTGACCAAATATTACAAAAAAATATGTGCCACATCTGGGCATGAGTCTACTACTGATATCTAGAATCTTGGGAAAATATATCAACATTTGATTGTGATTAAGGTGGTTAGACATACACATACTTTTGATCTCTTCCTTGAAATTTTCATAGTACTGCATTGAAATCTAAAATTTTGAACAATTAGATAAAAATATTTTCAAACAAGGGCTAGTAGTTTAGAAACTGCATTCAATTTTCTACAGATTTTGTTCTTACAACTTTTTCACATAAGGCTCATATGATGTTCAACCTTTTACGTCAAGTTCACTAACCCTAATTTTTTAATTTTTCATTGCCACTTAAGGCCATAGTCTGGTATACCATGATCCTACACATACCCCATAATGATATTAGAAGTAAGCTGAGAAGCATTTCCACTCTCACTCACTAACCTGGTTCCTCGTTGTATAAATTATCTCTTTCAAAGCAATGGCTGAATTTTACTATTTAGGTTTTTGTTCGAAATGCTACTACATTAGTGGACCCTTTAGAACATATTCAAATTCCATTTTGAATGATGAGCTAAGACTCCATTTGTTCAACCTGCCTACTTCAGACCAACGATAGGGTACTTAACAAAAGAATTAACAAAACTAGTTGGAATGCTTCAAAACTCAAAACAAACACAACACAGAATCACAAAACAACCTATACTAACTTTTCCAATAGACACTGTGAGCTATCTAATCCATTAATGAATTGAAAACAAAGAAACAAAAAACTCAAGAATTCACTAAAACCATGTTACTCTGCAAATCTTCTTAATTCCAAATGTTTTCCCCCCCAACCTTTTTCACAGGTCGAGGGAGGCCTCTTATAGTCAAAGATGCAATGGATCATGTCAATTGATTAGTAAGAGACATATTATAACTTGTGATTTATCTTTAGTAACTAATCCAAATAAAGAAGAAAATTCATTTACAAGATCACCTTAGTTGTCTAAACTAGAGATACGGACATCATAGAGACAAGGACATTAAATAGAAGATTTTATTATGATAAGATTGCAGCAATATGATCTTCATGACATCTACAGATTAGACGTTATAGAAAAACACTAGATTTAATCAAATTCTATGGTTCAAGAAGATAAGGATATTAGTATTTATTTCACAGAAACAAGAACCTTGCAATTGAAATATAAGAACTGAGTCCCAAATCTCATAAGATTAGACAAGGGACAATACAATGGAATAGGAATCTCCTATTTGAGGTACTCTATCAAATAGTTGATGTTTATAGTTTGTTCCAAAACTCTCATTTCATAGTTGACCACTATAGAGTAGAAGTGATACTTTAACTTGTTTGTCAAACCACCAAACTAGAACTAAATAAAATCAAATAAAAAAAATAGAAAATGCTTTTGGTTGATGTTGCTCACCGATTCACCAAAGATTCTCTTGCATCAAGTGCTTTGTTGGTTTAGTCATACACTACAACTAATTCAACCTACTCAAATTAGTCTCAATTATCTGTACAGGCTCAGGCAAGAACAAACACTAGTAAAAATACTTCAACAATATGGTTTTGCTGATTCCAATTTGTAGAATTTCTTTGTTATGGTAGCCTTGATTCTATGATGTTAAATCTGATAGCCTTATTACATCATTTAAAACCGTTATTGGTCATTTCCCAATCCCCTAACCTAGGAAAAAATCATGAGAAAGAAAAGGACATAACACAACCCTGCCATGATTGGGCTTTGAGCATTTAATCTGCCAATTACTAATAGATTAAGCATATTATTACTATGCTTAATGGTCCATTTAAATGCATTTAACACAAAAAATAGATTTACAAAACTAAACCAATGACATGTTTACAACAAAGGTCTAATAGAACTCCCAACAATTCTTAAACATATGTTATTTGATATGATGAATTCTTAAACAATCAAGGTTGGAGTAGACATAGTTATTCACAGTTGTTTGTGTGGTACAAGGAGGATTTAACTAGTTCAAATCTCCCTTCATGCTAGCAGTAAAAATTGACTAAACCTTTATTAATAATTAATCATATCAGATAAAGTATGTTTAAGAATTGTTGGGACTGGTCCTTTGGCGTGTATTAAACATAATAGAATTTTCAGCATATTATTATCATTCTATTTCTTTGTTGTAAACATGCCATTGGTTCAGTTTCATACATTTTTTTTGTGAATTAACATGCCATTGGTTTAGTTTTGTAATTTTTTTGTTGTTGTAAACATGTCGTTGGTTTAGTTTTGTAATTTTATTTTTTAGGAATAATCTTGCCACTCAATGTCTACATAATACTAGTTACTCCTTTGGTATCACAAAAAACATAAACAATAAATTTCTTTCATAAAAAAGTAAAACTAATGCCTAGAAATGCTCCTACGTTACCACTAAGCAAAGATCGCATTCTAAACTTTCAAATCAATACGTTGGTGTTTCGATTGTACCTACGAGATAGTGTACTCCAAAATTTTAGAGAAATTAAGTGTACTCCAAATAGGCTTCCCTCTATAAAGAACCGATTGGAATCTATTAACCAACTTCTAACTGTCAAATCATTATGCTTTCAAATCAATTACCTATTGGTGTATCCCTTGTGAGGGAGAGAAGCCAAACACATAAAGAACATGCACATAAACACGACAACTGAAAAATGTAAATGGAATACACCAAGAAGTACCAAATGATGAATGCTCAATTTTTGTAATGGCAAAGAAATATCAGAACCGTCCATTTCTAGAACTTGATTTTTCTATAGTCCTAATGATTTTCCTTATTTCTCGTCTATGCTTGGTGATAGGATTTTGAACATTGTTGACATACTTAAATGGAATACACAATACCAAATGATGAATGCTCAATTGTTTTAATGGAAAAGCATCAGAACCATCCATTTCTAAAATTTGATTTTGTATAGTCTTCATTATTTTTCTATAGTCACAATGATTTTGAAAATTGTTGATAAAGAGTGTTTTTTTTTTAAATTATAATATAAATGGTTTTTCTATAGTCGTAATGATTTTTCTTATTTCTTGTCTTTTGTCTGTTTTTCATTTCCTATGTCTGTGCTTCACGACAGGATTTGGTCACCTTTTTTTGATGGTATATTTCATTCACTCTATGTGGAATACTATTTTGTTCACTATTTTATTTCAGCTTGATATTTCTTTCATTTTTCATATATACAGAGACTACACATGCTGATAAAAAAATGAGCTATTTGATTTAGGTTGACTTTTCATTATTGTAAATGGTTAATATTTTTTATGGTACTCCTTGGTGTGCTCCATATAAAAATAATAAATGTAGTAACGATGGTGTGGTGCATTATTGATATCATCTCGATGACTCTTGTTAATGTGCCAAACTATCAATGTGGTGGTCAGCACTAGGTGTTGAAGACTTCACAGACATAGAACAACCTTGGATGACAATTTTGGTGCAATCCAAATAGAAAAAAGCTTGCTAGGGTGTATATATTTAATGTTTCTAATGTAAATACTATTCATTATATTATAAGAACTAATGTAGACTAGGCATCATAGGGAAATAATGGCTACAGATACTTTAGTTGGATTCATGATAACTCATCTGCCTCTATCCGCCCATCTCCACTTATCCGTAATGAAGGATTTGAGTGCAAAACATGTCAGGCTAGGGAAAATGCCAAAATTATATTTTTACAATGCCTTCTCTGTATTGTAATTGCATATCTTTTTTGCAACCATATGCGGAGATGAGCTCAGGAATTAGTAAGTTTAGTATTTTCATATTGTAGCTAATATTTTAATATGGATATCGCGTAACTTCTCTTTGCCTCAAATGCGCATATATATGGTTTACATCTTTTTTCTTGGTTATTCCATTTGTTTCTTGATACATCAATTCAACCACACCCACTCCACTTCACGTGGATGTCTTTGAAATAGACTCCTAACTCTAATAAATTGACTGTAACTACTAACTAACCTTATAAAACAACAACAGCTAAGAACGATCACTTTCCAACATTTACTGAGTACAAGGTCCTTGAGAGATCAATCATTTAGGATGAGTGGACGAGGATGATGAGATGGGGGAAGTGGAGTTGAATCCTAATGAAAGGGAAGCTCTAGCTACAATTAGGAAGAAGAAGAAGATGATTATCATCAAACATAGATTGAAGAAGAGTACTATAGAAAGTAGGCCTACCGTACCAAGGAAGTTTGAGAAGAACAAGGAATATGGCTTAAACAGAATGGGAAGACATATTTCTAGCCTAGGATTGGATCCTTTGACAATTAGCTTGATAATAAATGAAGTAGATGAGAGTTGAGCAATTAGCTCATCTATCATCTACTGCATTATTATTAATCTAATTGTCAAAGGATCCAGGCCCAGGCTAGAAAGATGTCTTCCCAAACACATAAAAAATATCCACATAAACATGACAGCTAAGAAACATAAATGTAGATTTTACAATAGTTGAGAAACATAATTGTAGGCATCATGGTCACAATTTTTTGTAGACAACGTAATTGAGTCGTATACCCAAATGATGGAGAGAAACTTCTACTCCTCCAATTCCAAGTTGACACAATGGGATCCAAAGACCATAGATAAGGAATAAATTTAGAGAGCGGAGGAGAGCCATAATGACCAAAATAATACAGGACCAACCTCAAGTTAAATGAGGCAACTGCAAAAATTTTAATAGATTTTTATTATTAAATAATGAAATTTTCATATACTAGTGTTCTAAGCCCCCTCATTACATGATTTATTATTGTAATCCCCCTCTAACTTATGCATCTAGAAAATGAAACTAAAACCTATTAGGATTGAGATAAACCTTATAAAACAACAACTAAGAAGGATTACTTGCCAACATCTGTGTTAATATGATTTAGAACAACAGAGAGGTGGGGTGAATCAGTTGTTCTCAGGTCCTGATGTATAAAAAAAAATTAAATTTTTTTCTTAAATTAGATCCAATAACCAAAAAAAACTTAGTCATCACTGATTCAATAATAGAAACATATAACAATCCAGTCCATTACCCAGCTGTAACTTAACTTGTAAAATACAAAAATGTTCAAACCAAAAAATTCACACAAGTATTAACACCAGGATTTATAGTGGAAACCCAATTTGGGAAAAACCACTTTGTAACATGCTACTATTATTTTCACTCTTCTGAAGTGAGCTCGGTTAAAAGTCAACTGTATCAAAGGTTACAATACACACTATCAGGTGTGACCAAGTTAAAGGATTTCAATCACCTTGTTAAAAGTGAGCCTTGTCATAGGACTTACATACACTCCATTAGAATGCAACCTTGTTCAAAGGATTTAACATATGACTATTAGGGCAACCTCTTTTAAAAGGATTTTGACTATTACAATGGTTAGAAAGTAGTAGCAATATTTATTTGAAAAATATACAACTCAATTTGAAAATATCATATCCAATTCCATACACTAATGCTGGTTTATTGACTTTGAAAATTTTCCATCTCCATCTCTGATCTGCTCGGAACTTTTCTTCAAGCAACCACCACAATTCTCCTTTAGCCTTTTTCGCTTATACAATCAATAAAACTTTACTGATCTTCCAGCATTCTCTATTTACCCATGCACTTCCATATCCAAATGCTCAGGTTCCCTTTATACTTTCCTCAATTAGGTTAACTCATCTTATGCCGCTCAATCTCATTCGTAGATCTTAGGGTTAGGTCAGATTCATTGAATCTACCCGCTTCATGTTCTTTGGCTCCTTTTCTAGAATCATCTAAAATCTCTTAAATATTTATAATAAAACATTTTACAGTGCATTTAATGCTTTGAAATAATCAATAAATAAAATCAACACATTTTACATAATCCAAGAATTCAACAATGTTGGCTCCAAAATTAAATTCTCTTCAAATATAAAATTGCCGATGCTCAGTCAATACTGTGATCAACTACTCGGTCTTCATGTAGAAAGCTCAATCATTACTAAAAATGTTTCCTCGGCTTACATTGTCTTCCTTGGAAATTAACTGTTGTTCGGTCAACACTAGAATTTTTCTTGGCATACACTGACTCGGTCGACACTAACATTACTTGGCTTAAACATGATTTCTCCATTGTTTGCTCGGTCAAGCCTACTAGTTTAGTCTTCAGTCTTACTAAGATAAATGATACATTGTCTCATCATTGTACAACATAGTCAAGTACACTTTGTAGTATCAAGATAACTCAACCTTTCCTTAGGTGCTATTGTTACCAACCTTTCCTATCCCCTTTGCAACACTCAAATAGATATAGTACTTTCCTAAGTAGCAACAATCTTACCAATTAAGGTTTGACATCAATGACAATACAACAATTGTTTCAATTGTAGTTTCCAACAATTTGTTGGTCATAAATACAAGGTCCTCCAACAAATGTTGATAGATGTTGGCGAGCGATCCTTCTTAGTTGTTGTTGTTTTATAAGGTTTTACTCAATCCCAATAGGTTGTAGTTTCATTTTCTAGATGCATAAGTCAGAGGGGGCTTACAATAATAAATCATGTAATGAGGGTTCTTAGAACACTAGTATATGCAAATTTCATTATTTAATAATAAAAACCTATTAAAATGTTTGGAGTTGCCCCATTTAATGTGAGGTTTTTCTTGTATTATTTTTTTATTTATGGCCCTTCTGCTCTCTAAATGTATTCATTATCTATGGTCTTTGGATCCCACAATGTCAACTTGGAACTGAAGGAGCAAAAATTGCTCTTCATTGCCTAGGTATACCACTCAATTACGTTGTCTCCAAAAAATTGTGACCATGATGCCTACAATTATGTTTCTCAGTTGTTGTGTTCCAAGACCCCTTACGACCCTATACAACCATTTACGATCCCTAAGAATACATATTAGAGGTCTAAAAATGTCATAAAGGGTCATAAGAGGCTCCTAGGAGGGGCCAGATGAGCTTCCACCTTCACGTGGTTGGCCCTATTAAGAAGAGAATGGTATACTCTTGTCAAAACAAAGAGAAGCTCAATAATTTAAGGTCTCAGTCCATAGACAAATTAAATTAGACTTACTATCCAAATTGGTACATTGATGAGAATCAATGATGGGCCGAAGTTTGTAGATTCTGAGAAGACATATATGCACATGGTATCAAGGGTAAGAATTTTTGTGTTACAATGGAAAAGCTTATTTAATGGGAATCAGTTTATTTAAGAGGGAGAACTCTTTATTTTATGGATCCAATCTTAATGAAAAAGAATATTCTATATTAGTATTTGTGTTTAGACTCGATATTGTTGTGACTTAATTTATTAGTCTAGTTCAAATCATATCATATCAAACGATGCTATTAAGCCTTTGGTGTCATGGTGATCTTTGGATATATGAAAAGTCCTATGTCAAGAAAGTGATTTATCATTATCTTAGTTTCTGTAGTATTAAAATAAATGAGTGGGTTGGACATTAGTGGTGATCTATTCTCTCTTATCATTCTTCATAATCCCTTTGGTAGTTATTCTTTCTTGTAACTCACCTTAATTGGTGTGCATATATTTGAGAGCAATCTTTTCCATAGTTTTTCCCTTTACAAGTAGTTCCACATTAATATAGTATTTCTTGTGTTTATGTTTGCTATTATTTTTGTGTTCATATCCTTAAAAGGTTGTAATTTCAAAGTAGGTTTGGTGGAACTAAATATGTATTGTGTAGGATTGAGGAAAGAAGATGTACAACTGGAAATGGACATGGAGCTCTACCTTGTCATATGTGGTGAGAAGTATCCCCAAGAATTGGGAATGCTAGTTAAGGTAGAAATGGCGGGTGGTGGAGAGTGGTAGTCTGAGAAAGCCTTTCCCAAACTCTCCCACAACCCATTCACTCCTCACAGCATCCCCCTCTTTCTCATCACCCGACACATCAACTCCACAAACAAGAAGAAGGAAAATAGCTTGGCTAATAAATTGGGAGATTGGTTTTAGATATAATCTTTAAGTATTATTTTTGGCATAGCTATAGATTGTTTACTCATCTCCTATGAATGTCATTCAAATATTGTGAGGCTTATTCTTTCTTTTGTTTAGACTCAGGAAAATATTTAGAAGTGGAAAGTTTCATTTTAAGGTTAAGAAAGAACATGTTTGTGTGAAATACGACATAAAATGTGTGACTGTTTGTAAACAACATCGACATAATATTTTTATGCTCAATTTGATAATATTTTTTTTTAAAAAATTAAATTCTCTTTTTCTTTTTCGGTGAACAAAGAATAGACATATCGACGAGAGTTCTATATAGTCGACATTTATTCTGACGATTTCTAGTCACAATTTCGATGACCATCGACAACTCTTCCGACCAACATTGGTCGCAGAGATAAACAGTATAGCTGATAATTCTTCCAGGTTGAAGCAACTATTTTGACATCGTTGCCATCAATAATTCAACCACTATTGATGTTGCTATTTTGACAGGGGTTTGATGTGTCCTATTATCGACAAAAAAACTTTGACAACCATTATGATCGATTGGTTGACCAATTGGTGTCTAATAATTGACTAAACATCGTTGAAAAGAAAAGCTAAAATTTACTAGTGAGAATAGGACTTGGTTTGAATTCAATGTTTTATGAACATCCTATTTTATCAATATATAGAATTTTGTATAGTAACACTACATATTTTAAATATAATTTTGTTAAAAAAATGGTTCAAGCTTATGATAATTTCTCTCAAAAGCCTTGAAGGATTTTGACTTGGAGTAATGAACAAGCAAGTTCAATGGGTTCTAAATCTTGATGTAAAGAATAACATTGCCACAACTAAATTTAAATATTGGTATCATAATTGAATACAATGGAAAAGTATTCCTATATTAAGATTAAGTTACATAATAACTAAATGTCATTAGTAGTTGAAACATAATATAAAATCATAACTTGACATATTCCATAACACTACCTCATATTTATCCATTGATAAGGTAAATATTCCATGTGATGAATGTTTCATGAGGAAAGACACCTATTGAATGTTTTTCTAGAAAGATAGCAAATTAAGTAGGCTTGAGCTTAGGATTAACCTCTTGGGAAGTCTAAATGCTTCATTCTTGTCACTCAAATCCTTACATAAGTTCATTAGTAGATTATTCATGTGTTCATTTGAATCCTTACATAAGATATTCAAGTCAATTAATTTGAATAAAAAATCCATACATTCTCTTGAAAATAGATTCATATGAAACACAACTAATAAAATATGAATCATAAATGTCATTCTATCTTATTGAAAATAATAAATAACCAAATTAAATATATCTCTTACTCCTAAGTCAATTATTTGATATTAATTTCTTATCGATATGTTCTTGTATCAATTATAAACAACACTAATTTTTATCAGCTACAATAATTTATTTATTATTAATTATCTTGCATTTAACAAAGGCTCTAGAAACATGAATATTAAATGGCTCATGATAGGTACAATAACATCCACAAAAAATAAATGTTACTACTATTGTTTGTATTCCTTGTATTATCGAGTAAGGTAATCAATTCCAGATCCATATAACAACATGTTAATAATTAGGTACAAATGTTACGTGTTGGTAAATACCATCATATAAAAGAAATGTCTATCTTTATGTACATAATATAGTCCTACCTCCTAATTTTCAAGTCAATCCCACATATGTAATGAGTTACTTAAGTGAAGGTCTCATATTTCAACACATGAATTAGCAGGTACCAAATGTTTCAAAGTTGTCATTATCATCATTTCACACTTCATATTTTACTCATGTTATCTTGAATAGAATTTTGGTGGCTACAAATGCCTTTAACACTTTACGAAGGAGAAATTTGAAATATTTTTTTTTTAAATTGCAACAAAAAAATTACACATAATCAAAAATGAAAAGGAATTGTTGTCATAGGGTAATACTACTAGTAATTTCATTTTGGTATGCAATAGGTACCCCGAATTAATAATCTAGGTAGTAATTTATTACAATAAATTTTTAATTCAGCAGTTTAAGTAATAGGCCAATTTTGCAAGGTTATTCGAATAGCTTCAAAATATAAAAGTGTTTTTGCAAAATTTAATGGCATATGTTTTGGATAGAAAAAAGAAGCAAGAGGGTGCTAGTCCATGGTATAGAGAGACTAGAAGCACATTAACAACATATTAATAGTACTAGTCCTATAGCAGTTTAACAACAGTAAGTCACCATAAATAAGAGTATCTAGTCTGCCTCTATCAAAAAAAAAATTAAAGGTTATTTTCAAAAATAACAAACCAGAGTATCTTAAATAGCTAATAAAAAGAATATTAACAGTATCATGCCATGTAGGGCTAGTCTAAAAACTAGATAAAGTAACCTTAACACAGGAAAGCAAAAAATAGAAACTAGGGCCACCATGCCTGAACCAAAGCAAAAACCTCATGGAAGCAGCGGTGACTAGGGTCTCCTAACCAGACATTTGGACATTAGGGTCATGGCCCACTCCTCCCATAGGAACAAGAAAAGGTCTTTTTTGTCTTCATCGGCCTCCAACTTGCCTCTAGCCAACTTCTCCTGCATAGTGCACAGAGTTAGTGCCGAAGCATGCATGACTTTGAGGGAAAATTTGTTTGAATCAGTAACGCAGGCTTTGATATCCTACATGTCCTTCTTGCAGCCCATGATCTCAATGTCAAGCTCTGAAAACTTCAGCTTAAGGGATCCCTTAAATCTATCATTCCCATCCAAAGCCACAAAATTGTGCTCATTGGGGGGGACTTGGTCTGTTGGTCATGGGGGGAGGGTGGGGAAAGATTATGGCTGCAAGGAATATCCTCCATATTAGGTAGGGGGTTCAGAGGGGGAGTGGTGTTGGTCTTGTGTGAGATCGGGTGATCATGGGAGGAGCCCTCAATCGACTCAGTGGAAGCAGAGGTGCCATCTTGCGAAAGGGATTTCTCCTCCGATGCCATTTCCCTGATTCTTTTTTTGCATTTCTCCTTGGCAATTATATTGGAACAATAGACAGAACCTCCCAAATCCACCTCCAACTTGAACAGGCTTTCTAGATTCCTTCGTGTTTTGGACTTCCGTTTAGTTTCAAGGGTGGTGTCAATCTCCTTCATTTCCTTGGCTTCCAACGTCTCTGAGACATGGGACTCCTCTAGCTCCTCTTGCCTTTTAAAAGGGTTTTTCATGCATCTCTTGCCACCATTGCCATCTTTTGGGACAAGGTTAGTTTCCTGGATCTCCTAGACAGACTAGGTAGGGGACGGAGTGGGATTACCAACTTTCAAAGGAGAATCTTCCTGGGTGACCTCTTGAATGAAATGGGGGGGGAGGGGGGGTTGGGGCAGAGGACACATAGCTTTATGGAAGTTATACAAACAAAGCATGAGGCCCTAGTGGAGGATGGGGGTCAGCTTTTCACGATTTTTATTTTCCATGATATCTAGGATGTTGATTTCTAAGGAGTGGAGAAGGTAAAATGGGATAGATATGAGATCCCTATTCCTAATATAATTGAGGAAAAACATATGGTAATAGTAAAATATAGTAAACTTTCCTTCCAAGGTAAAGTAGTTCAAAATAATGTGACATACCTTGGGCCAAAACTTTAGGAGCATCTTGCGATTGAAACCTCCAAACTTCTTTACAAGTTTCTGTAATGCCCCGCCAGGGAACCCAAGAGATTAACACTAAAAGTTATGCTAAGTTATGCAACCAAATTTTTTTTTGTTTACTAATGTTAACAAGCACATTGAATAAAGCATCACATTGTTCTACGTACATGAGTATTGAATGAACACATCTTCTCATTTTCATTCCCAAGGGTCCCTGACGTAGAATTACTTTATAAAACTAACACTATGCTAATATAATCCAATATATACGAACATTTAAGTACATAATAAAATCAAATACATCTCTTGAATTAATATTACCTTACACTACATGATCACCTACATCCACTACACATGTTGTAGGGTATGCGGTGATATTTAATACAATTTACAAATATCAAAATACATCATGGATCCACATAGGGATCATTACTAATCAAATGAAATCTCCTACAAGTACAAGATAATATCTTCCAATAACTGGTTACATAAATCTACAACAAACATGATAGACAGGTCCAAGTGTACAATCAGGTGAAGGAGGATAACCGCAACAGTCTCAATGGTGAAAAAACACTACCTCCCGACCATGCCGAACCTAGAGGTCCACCCCACCCTGCTAGGGAGATAACACTAGGCCCACACACATACTAAGGACCAATCCCCAATCATCACCTAGGAGGATATATCTAATACAAGAGGGTATACAGGTTACCAGAGGTACTAACCTATGTAGGATATCTACAGTGTGAGTAGGAAGGTGTCATCATGTAGATCCACCCTTGAGTTTAGTCCTGAAGGTTCACTGAACCGACGGCACTCAAGTGATCATATGTGGCATCGATATCTCTCATGCAGACAAGTATATCGATGATGCATCTAGCATCTTCCCGCATCCATCCTTAGTCTATACTAGCACTCAAGGCATGGGCGAGGTATCTCAAATTATCTTTTTAATGTTCTCCTATCTAGATCAATTTTTTCTATAATGTTATCACTGGAATTAAGAAACTTGATAATGGATGATCTGTCAGCTGCTTGCGGGCCTCGATAATGCATTGCAAGCCACCCCCTACATCACATCTAGATAACCTACCCTAGTTTTCAATCAACACCCATCCTAGTTTGTGGCCACATAGATCAATATAAGCCCCAATAAATAGATAACCAAATAAATCATACTTACAAATCAAAACATTTACTCACTTGGCCACTAACTCAAATTAATCCACCAGGAGGTAATAATAAAAAAGATCAAATAGATATCCCAACCATGATCTCACATTTACACTTTCTCCATCAAGCAATAGAAAACAGAATTCCACAATGCATCATAAAACATTCAACAACATAGATAACTGATATCCACAACATATACCCGGCCACTGGATTTCACCCCCTAATTGGTCATCTATCCCATATACAGATTGACTACATCAATAATATAATTCACATGCACATACAATTTACACAGTAAGAGAATATCATAACACAGGAAGATAACATTTCATAAAGAAAACAAAGTTTCAAAGATCAATTAATAAGTAAATTTTGCTCACACTAATTTATCCTATTATCATATTGGATGAATTTCAATAAAAGAGGTTATGTGATTCAATTTCCACAAATGATCATAGCAACGTAATAGCTAAAGTAATCTCCTAGGAAGTTATTCTTAATCAATAGATTAACCTTTTACCATCTTTTTCTTTTGTTTGCAACTTAACGTCAACATGTTTAATTGAGATTGACGATGTAATTACCATGAACATGAAACAATTAAATAACCCATATCAACCATTTCATGACCATCAACTAATTCATTCAATAATTATTTTATGATAATAATTATTTAATATATATTTATTAACTTAAATATAAGATAATGAAATATTAGCTAATATTCATATTCAATAACTAAGATATCTTTATACATAAAATCTAAAATGTATTAACTATAAATAACATCCACTTTCAATACTTGAATTTAAATTAATATAACAAATTTAAACAACATGATAATGTCCTATCTCTTATTACTCAAATCCTAATAATGCATCTACTCTAGCCCCTATATCTACAATTACCTATGCTAAGCTACAATCCCACTCAAAAATATAGTAAACAAATAAACCCATAAATTAAAAGAAAGTGGTCCCATAAATCAAAGATGGCATCCAAGGTGAAGTTGAAGGAAATAAGCCAAAATAAATGAAAGGAAAGGACATGGGTTCCAAATCTCACGCCACCCCACAAGTGATTAAGACAAGTACCTGCCATGTCATGGGCAAAGGACATGTGAAAAAAAGCATGAAGGAGGCAATGGAAAACTTGGGAGATTGTTCCCAACAAAATTTAATACATTTCTATGTTATTGAAACAATTTAAAGTGCCTCCAAAGCCTGCGAAAACCAAGGAGTTGGTAGGGTGATGTCATCACCTAAAAAGGTGAAAGACCAAGTTAAATAAATCATTTATTTCTTTCGAAGGTGGGGGTGTGAACTAGGAGGAAGTTGAAGGATTTAAGTGGGTGAGGAGACATGAGATTAGACCCCTCCCATCACCCAATAACTATACCCTCATTTGCAGATTAAAATAAATATTTAATTATTTATTTAATACTTTAAAATGTGACATGGAAGACATGGTGTGGGGCCCACCTTGTGGAGTTGGAAAGGTATGGTTTGAGATTGTTTCTTAAAAGCAAATTGTTTGTTAATTTAAATGCTAGGGTGGCAGAAATATAATAAAATAATGTCTATGTTTTTTGAATGAATGGAAATTCTTTTCCTCATACATTTTCCAGCAAGCTGGAAGTATGTATTTGGTTTCAAGACTTAGTTTTATTTGTGCTTGTTTCCCCTTATGGACTTAGTTTATTATTATTATTTTTAATAACTCATGCAAGTGATGTTTATTTTCTCATTTGATTTCCAAAATAATATACTAGATTCTTGAATTCAAAATGTTTATATGATCAATTAAATGAATAATTTGGCAAGTATATGGATCAAAACACAATTAAATTTCATTGAGTTATGAAGTATCAAGTTCTTTTGCATTCCAAATTGGATTCACTAATGATTAAGTTTGAGAGGGTTTATATGTTTGTGATGATGAAAATTCACAATTGCAAACTAAAATCCTCATTGTTTTATTTCCTCACTCTACATTTTGAGAAGGTAAATAAGTGCTCTCAATTATTGAAAACTTAAAACTAAATTGAAACATAATATGGGTAATCAAAACCTACCTAGTTCTCAAGTAGATTGATGAAGTCCATCCCCTCAACTGTTATCCATATCTGCTCCCACAAGCTCAATCCCTTATCTTCTTGCTTTCTTCTCCTACTCCAAGCCTTCTCTTCTTTCTCTACTTTTTTCTCCACTAAATTTTGCATATCCAAAGTAATCACAAGTCTTCCTCTAAAATTGGCTTGAAAAATTGGGGAAGAAATATTTTATTATTTTCCCCCTACTATTCAAGTCAACCTCCCTTTTATGGGAATAAAATATATCAATTTTTAAATTATAAATTTCTTTTAATTTTATTTCCTCTTATGAATTAGGTCATATCACTCTAATATTTCAAAATTACAAGATAAGTTGTATCTATATAAACATATATAAACATATATATATAAAATTAATATATACAACTAATAATATTATTATTATAAAAGACTTAGTGAAAACATATATATCTGATTATGCTATACCATACTAATAACATTATATTTACTAATACACCAACATAATATAAATTGCTATCAGAAATCAGACATGAATCCACAAGGTCAAAATATGACACCAACATGGGACAACACCTATGATCAATATCATGCTCAACAGGTAAAATATATATCGAATTCATTCTGCCTGAATGAATTTGAATTAGGTAAGTCAAGTAAGATTCCATCCGTTATTCTAGGACAATTAGGTTGGGCTAGGGAATTGGCCTGAGTGCTAACTCCCCTTCTCCGCCATTGAGACATAATAAGGGCACGCTCATCCTGTCAAGCCAGGGAATTCAATGCCCGGTACCTGCAACCTACATAAAACCACTACATGTACACGTGCATATATAGACATAACAACAGACAATGGTAGGGATGGCTTTGATGTGTGGACCTGATTCAATGCAGGTAACTACGCCTCCTCCTGTACTATATAGGCATGTCAAACATAAAAGAAAGCATACAAAGTAATAAACATGATACCATACACATGTAGGTATGGGGTAAGTACCATATACAAATAATCAACTAAATTACATCAATTGATACATGCATTGAAACATCATATAAAATCCATAATTACTTAAATTAACCATCACATAATGTTTTTGGTTCAGATCTAAACATGATAATTAACCTCCAAAGCATAATCATCAAATAACAAACCACAATATAAATATAACATATGATATATGTCTGATCTAATCAACTAAGATAAAACAGTATCAAACTAAACATAGTCTCAACAGTAATAAGATGCGAGGGGTATTACATCCTCCCCTCCTAGGACTAGGCTTACTCTTGGAAGCCTGCAAACAGATAAGGATAGGCATCCCGTAATCGAGATGCATCCTCCCAAGTAGCTGTAGTCTCATCATTTGGGTCCCATTGGACCCTAGCCTAAGGAATTATACGGCCTCTGAGTGTGATATCCCGAAGCTCCAGAATGCACACAGGCTCCAAAGCCAGCTGATCGTCCTCGACCTATAATGCATTCCAATCAAGAACATGTGTCACATCTGGAATATATTTCCTAAGAATAGAAACATGGAATACATCATGTATGAGAGATAGGCTAGGTGGCAATGCAAGACAATAAGCAAATGGACCTATCCTCTCCAAAATCTCAAATGGACCAACAAATCGAGTCGCCAATTTAGAACCCTTTCCATAACGGAATGGACTCTTCCTTGGACGCACTCTCAAGAACACCTTATCTCCAATTGAAAATTGAATATCTGTCCTATGGGCATCTGCATATTTCTTCTGTCTATCCTGTGCAGTGGTTAAATGCTCCTGAATGCACTCTATCTATTGCTCCATATCACAAAGTATCTCTGGTCCCAAAAGAATCCTGTCATCCAGCCTATCCCAACTAAGGGGTGTACAAAAAGGATGCCCATACAATGCTTGAAATGGTGACATGCGAATGAAACTGTGCTATCCATTATTATATGCAAACTCCACTAGGTATAGATAATCCTCCCAATGTTTCTGCCTATCCATGACATACATCCTCAACATATCCTCTAGGACCTGATTCACACGCTCTATCTGCCAATCTGTCTGAGGGTGATAGGCTATGCTAAAGTTCAACTGAGCACCCAAATCATGTTGTAAAGAAGTCCAAAATGCAGAAGTAAATACTAGATCCCTATCAGAAATAATCTTTCGAGAGATACCGTGCAATCTCACTATGTCCTGCATAAAGACTCTAGCTACTAATGAAGCTGTATAAGAGGATCTCATTGGAGAAAAATGAGCTACCTTAGTCAGCTAATCAATAGTGACCATGATAGCATCATGTCTACGGGGTGTCAAAGGCAAACCCACAATAAAATCCATCGATATAACATCCCATTTCCATGAGGGAATACTGTGTGACTGTAAAAGTCTTGCTGGATGCTGATGTTCTACCTTAACCCTCTGACACTCTAAGCACCTAGCAACAAAATCAGCAATATCCCTCTTCATTCTTGACCAATGATATAGCTGTCAAAGATCTGCATGCAACTTCTTGACACCAGGATGTGCTAAGTAAGGTGCACAATGAGCCTCAGATAAGATCAATGAATGAAGATCATCCAATGGTGGTACATAGATCCGGCTTGCATGATGCAACAAACCATCAGAATCCAACACATATGCTTCAAATCTACCTACTAGAGGTCTCCTAGACTCAATCTCTATCTTCACCTCCTGATAAAAAGTATCTTGAGGAAGTGCCTGCAAGATCCTACTCCTCAAATCAACACAAAGTGTAGTCATAGCTGCAACTCACCTCTTCCTACTCAGAGCATCAGTTACCACATTCTCTTTCCCCTGGATATACTTAACCTCAAAATCATACTCACAAAGGAACTCCATCCATCTCCTCTATCTAGCATTCAGATTAGGCTGAGTGAAAATATACTGTAGACTGCGATGATCAGTATGAAGCTCAAATCGGTGTCCTAATAAAAAGTGTCTCCATCATACCAAAGCATGGACTACCACTGCTAGCTCAAGATCATGTGTGGGATAGTTCAACTCATGATCCTTGAGTTTTCAAGACTCATAAGCAATCACCCGTCCTCCCTGCATGAGGACTACTCCAATACCCTCCAACGAAGCATCTGTACAAACCACAAAATCACCTATGGGATCAGGTACTGATAGAATAGGTGCACTAGTCAACTTATGCTTGAGGGTTCTGAATGCCTCTTCACACTTCTCAGACCAAATGAACTTCTTGCCCTTTCTTTGCAATGAGGTGATGGGATAAGCAACTCTAGAGAAGTTCTCTATGAACTTACGATAATATCCTACCAAACCCATGAAACTGCGAACCTCTGACACATTGGTAGGTGCCGGCCAATCAACTATAGCCTGAATCTTTGTGGAATCCACTGAAATACCATCGCCCGAGATCACGTGGCCCAAGTACTAAATCTCTGTCTTGAAGAACTCACACTTGGCTAGATTAGCATACAATTGATTCTCTCTAAGGCACTATAATACCAACCGAAGATGCTCTTCGTGTTCCTCCATGGATTTAGAATAAACCAAAATATCATCCAAGAAGACAACAACGAAGTGATCAAGATACTTACAAAATACTCCATTCATCAAATTCATGAATACAGATGGAGCATTCGTCAAGCCAAATGGTACCACCGTGAACTCATAGTGACCATAGCATGTCTGGAAAGCTGTCTTGTGGATGCCCTCCTCTCTAATGCATAACTGATGATAACCTAACTTGAGATCTATTTTAGAGAACACCCTTGCACCTTTCACCTGATCAAAGAGATCATCAATCCGTGGTAAAGGATACCTATTCTTGACTGTTACTTTGTTCAACTATCTGTAATCAATGCACAGTCTTAAAGAACCATCCTTCTTTTTGACAAAGAGAACTGGTGCTCCCCAAGGTGAAACACTAGGCCTGATACAACCCTTAGCCAATAATTCTTCCAATTCCAGCTTCAACTCACTCAGCTCCTATGTAGTCATCCTATATGGAGCTCTAGATATAGGCTCTGCTCTTGGAATAAGATCAATACGAAAATAGATATCCCGCTTAGGTGGCATACCTGGGATCTCATCTAGAAAGACATCAATGAATTCCTATAGCACAGGGTGATCAAGGGACTTCTTCTCACCATCTCCATCCTCAATCTCACTCAAAGACACTGCAAACACTTGGCATCCCTTTCTCATGCTTCGCTCCAACTGCATGGCGAAAATCATACGAAGGGAAATAGGATGCTGAATGTCTCTAATCTCAATGTTTAAACCTTGATCATCCCTACATTTAATGATCTTCTGTCTACAATCAATTGTAGCTCCATGGGATTCCAACCAATCCATGCCTAAAACAACATCATATGACCCCAATGGAATTATGTGAAGATCAACTGAAGTGCTAAAGCTACCCAAATCTACCCAACAATGGTGGACTAAGGTGTTTGTGTTCACCTTTGCCCCTGAAGCTAGCTCCACTTGCTAACCTATGCCTTGCTTTACTACCACTAGTCCACATCTCTCTACTACAAATGGAGATATAAAAGAATCCGTAGATCCAAAATCAAATAATATAGAAACATCAATACCTCAGATAGCACCTGATGACTCAATAACTATGCCCTGGTGCTCTACCTGATGATGCTCTACTGCTGCAAACACTCTCTGAGATCTACCTGAATCCCCAATTGTAGGCTCAGATGGTGCGGGTCTCTACCTAGAATACTGTGAACCACGTTGCAGGCAATTGACTACAATATGCCCAAACTGTCCACATGTGAAACAACCTGTGCCTCTACCATAACCCCTACTTGCTGAGGGTGCACTAGACTGATGGAAACTGCCTCTACCACTACCCGGATGTGAGCTCTGCATTGACTGTGTGGGCTGAGAAGGTTGGTTACGCTTGAAGCGCTGACTATTACGAAACTTTTTGGAATTGGAAGTTGTACCACTCTGATTAGGGGGTTTTGAACTCTGTTGACTTTGATTTTGATTGCCTTTGGATAAGTGTGATGGCTTCTTGAAACTGGTGTTACCTTGTGACTATTTACCCCTAAAATTTGATGTGCCACCACCACTTGTCTGACCACCATGTTTGCCTTAAAATTTCTTCTTTGTGAGTATAGGATTTGTTACTGCTTCTCTAAGGGTCTTGGGTTCTAAGACCTTCACTTCCCCTCCAGTATGGGCACTAAGCCCTCTAATAAAATGTTGAATCATGAGGGGTGATTCACTACTATAACAAGCATACTATTTCAGCTCAAAAAACTTTCGCTCATACTCCTGTACGGTCATATTCCTCTATCTCGGGTAATGATACTCATCTGCACGATCCTATCTCCATTGATCTGATAAAAACTGATCTCTAAAGCTCTCAAGGAACAACTCCCATGTAATTGTATCTATGGTGATTCCCAATTTACTCTCTTTTGTCCTCCACCATGATGATGTTGAATCTATCAATTGCATGATCATATCTAGCTTTTACATTGCTAGAAAATGGGTACATGGAGAAGTACCTATCTAAACCAATGAGCCATGTATCCACCTCAAACCCAGTACCTGTGCCATCAAATGGAAGTTTTGGCATTCTAAATAGGTCCTTCATTTGACTTGCCATAGCGGCATCATACTCTACTGGTACAACCTGTCTAAGGGGAGTCCTCTCCATCTCTCTGACCTGATCTCCCTGATTACCTCTATTCTGCAAAGGTGGTAACCTCTCAAGAATATCCTGTAAAATCTGTCTGGTGTCTAATTCCTCTGTACCATCCTGGCTGCTATCACTCTGAATTCTACTATGGCTCTGTGCACTATCCTGATCAACTGAGAAAGAGGGTGTGTCCACTCTACCTCTACCTCTACCTCTACCTCTACCTCTACCTAACCCACGAGCTCTAGTCACAAGAGGCATGTTTCCTGCAACCATAGTGTTAGGACAAAACATTTAAGCATATATATATTAAGTATGTCACATTTGAAACCATAAAGCAACCACATAAGAACATAGTTTAAAGCAAGTTTTGTTTCGGTTTAAGTTTTCGTGAGAGTTAAAGATTTCCACAAACAAGTTGTTTTGATGTCTAAGTTTGGTTTTAACATGTTTACCTAATAAGACCTAATGGGTGCACATATTATTCCCAGAGTTCCCAGTGTAGAACTCACACTCTGATACCAAGTTGTAACGCCCCGCCAGGGAACCCAAGAGATTAACACTAAAAGTTATGCTAAGTTATGCAACCAAATTTTTTTTTGTTTACTAATGTTAACAAGCACATTGAATAAAGCATCACATTGTTCTACATACATGAGTATTGAATGAACACATCTTCTCATTTTCATTCCCAAGAGTCCCTGACATAGAATTACTTTATAAAACTAACACTATGCCAATATAATCCAATATATACAAACATTTAAGTACATAATAAAATCAAATACATCTCTTGAATCAAGATTACCTTACATTACATGATCACCTACATCCACTACACATTTCGTAGGGTATGCGGTGATATTCAATACAATTTACAAATATCAAAATACATCATGGATCCATGTAGGGATCATTACTAATCAAATGAAATCTCCTACATGTACAAGATAATATCTTCCAATAACTGGTTACATAAATCTACAACAAAAGTGATAGACTGGTCCAAGTGTACAATCAGGTGAAGGAGGATAACCACAACAATCTCAATGGTGAAGAAACACTACCTCCTGACCATGTGGAACCCAGAGGTCCACCCCACCGTGCTAGGGAGATAACACTAGGCCCACACACATACTAAGGACCAATCCCCAATCATCACCTAGGAGGATATATCTAATACAAGAGGGTATACGGGTTACCAGAGGCACTAACCTACGTAGGATATCTATGGTGTGAGTAGGAAGGTGTCATCACGTAGATCCACCGTTGAGTTTAGTCCTGAAGGTTCCTCACTGAATTGACGACACTCAAGTGATCATACGTGGCATTGATATCTCTCATGAAGACAAGTATATCGATGATGCATCTAGCATCTTCCTACATCCATCCTTAGTTTATACTAGCACTCAAGGCATGGGTGAGGTATCTAAAATTATCTTTTTAATGTTCTCCTATCTAGATCAATTTTTTTTAATAATGTTTTCACTAGAATTAAGAAACTTGACAATGCATGATCCGTCAACCACTTGTGGGCCTCAACAATCCATTGCAAGCCACCCCCTACATCAAATCTAGATAACCTACCCTAGTTTTCAATCAACACCCATCTTGGTTTGTGGCCACATAGATCAATATAAGCCCCAATAAATAGATAACCAAATAAATCATACTTACAAATCAAAACATTTACTCACTTGGCCACTAACTCAAATTAATCCACCAGGAGGTAATAATCAAAAAGATCAAATAGATATCCCAACCATGATCTCACATTTACACTTTCTCCGTCAAGAAATAGAAAATAGAACTCCACAATGCATCATAAAACATTCAACAACATAGATAACTGATATCCACAACATATACCCGGCCTCTAGATTTCACCCCTTAATTGGTCATCTATCCCATATGCAGATTGACTACATCAATAATATAATTCACATGCACGTACAATTTACACAGTAAGAGAACATCGTAACATAGGAAGATAACATTTCATAAAGAAAACAAAGTTTCAAGGATCAATTAATAAGTAAATTTTGCTCACACTAATTTATCCTATTATCATATTGGATGAATTTCAATAAAAGAGGTTATGTGATTCAATTTCCACAAATGATCATAGCAACGTAATAGCTAAAGTAATCTCCTAGGAAGTTAGTCTTAATCAATAGATTAACCTTTTACCATCTTTTCTTTTGTTTGCAACTTAACGTCAACATGTTTAATTGAGATTGACGATGTAATTAACATGAACATGAAACAATTAAATAACCCATATCAACCATTTCATGACCATCAACTAATTCATTCAATAATTATTTTATGATAATAATTATTTAATATATATTTATTAACTTAAATATAAGATAATGAAATATTAGCTAATATTCATATTCAATGACTAAGATATCTTTATACATAAAATCTAAAATGTATTAACTATAAATAACATTCACTTTCAATACTTGAATTTAAATTAATATAACAAATTTAAACAACATGATAATGTCCTATCTCTTATTACTCAAATCCTAATAAAGCATCTACTCTAGCCCCTATATCTACAATTACCTATGCTAAGCTACAATCCCACTCAAAAATATAGTAAACAAATAAAACCATAAATTAAAAGAAAGTGGTCCCATAAATCAAAGATGGCATCCAAGGTGAAGTTGAAGGAAGTAAGCCAAAATAAATGAAAGGAAAGGACATGGGTTCCAAAACTCACGCCACCCCACAAGTGATTAAGACAAGTACCTGCCATGTCATGGGCAAAGGACATGTGAAAAAAAGCATGAAGGAGGCATTGGAAAACTTGGGAGATTGTTCCCAACAAAATTTAATGCATTTATATGTTATTCAAACAATTTAAAGTGCCCCCAAAGCCTGCGAAAACCAAGGAGTTGGTAGGGTGATGTCATCACCTAAAAAGGTGAAAGAACAAGTTAAATAAATCATTTATTTCTCTCCAAGGTGGGGTGGCGAGCTAGGAGGAAGTTGAAGTATTTAAGTGGGTGAGGAGACATGAGATTAGACCCCTCCCATCACCCAATAACTATACCCTCATTTGCAGATTAAAATAAACATTTAATTATTTATTTAATACTTTAAAATGTGACATGCAAGACATGGTGTGGGGCCCACCTTGTGAAGTTGGAAAGGTATGGTTTGAGATTGTTTCTTAAAAGCAAATTGTTTGTTAATTTAAATGCTAGGGTGGCAGAAATATAATAAAATAATGTTTGTGTTTTTTGAATAAATGGAAATTCTTTTCCTCATACATTTTCCAGCAAGCTGGAAGTATGTATTTGGTTTCAAGACTTAGTTTTATTTGTGCTTGTTTCCCCTTATGGACTTAGTTTAATATTATTATTTTTAATAACTCATGCAAGTGATGTTTATTTTCTCATTTGATTTCCAAAATAATATACTAGATTCTTCAATTCAGAATGTTTATATGATCAATTAAATGAATAATTTTTCAAGTATATGGATCAAAACACAATTAAATTTCATTGAGTTATGAAGTATCAAGTTCTTTTGCATTCCAAATTGGATTCACTAATGATTAAGTTTGAGAGGGTTTATATGTTTGTGATGATGAAAATTCACAATTGCAAACTAAAATCCTCATTGTTTTATTTCCTCACTCTACATTTTGAGAAGGTATATAAGTGCTCTCAATTGTTGAAAACTTAAAACTAAATTGAAACATAATATGGGTAATCAAAACCTACCTAGTTCTCAAGTAGATTGATGAAGTCCAGCCCCTCAATTACTATCCAAATCTGCTCCCACAAGCTCAATCCCTTCTCTTCTTGGTTTCTTCTCCTTCTCCAAGCCTTCTCTTCTTTCTCTACTTTTTTCTCCACTAAATTTTGCATATTCAAAGTAATCACAAGTCTTCCTCTAAAATTGGCTTGAAAAAGTGGGGAAGAAATATTTTATTATTTTCCCCCTACTATTCAAGTCAACCTCCCTTTTATGGGAATAAAATATATCAATTTTTAAATTATAAATTTCTTTTCATTTTATTTCCTCTTATGAATTAGGTCATATCACTCTAATATTTCAAAATTACATGATAAGTTGTATCTATATAAACATATATAAATAAATATATATATATATATATATATATATATATATATATATATATATATATATATATATATATATATATATATATATAATTAATATATATACAATTAATAATATTATTATTATAAAAGACTTAGTGAAAACATATATATCTGATTATGCTATACCATACTAATAACATTATATTTACTAATACACCAACATAATATAAATTGCTATCAGAAATCAGACATTAATCCACAAGGTCAAAATACGACACCAACATGGGACAACACCTATGATCAATATCATGCTCAACAGGTAAAATATATATCGAATTCGTTATGCTTGAACGAATTTGAATTAGGTAAGTCAAGTAAGATTCCATCCGTTATTCTAGGACAATTAGGTTGGGCTAGGGAATTGGCCTGAGTGCTAACTCCCCTTCTCCGCCATTGAGACATAATAAGGGCATGCTCATCCTGTCAAGCCAGGGAAGTCAATGCTCGGTACCTGCAACCTGCATAAAACCACTACATGTACATGTGCATATATAGACATAACAACAAGCAATGGTAGGGATGGCTGGGACGTGTGGGCCCGATTCAATGCAGGTAACTATGCCTCCTCCTCTACCATATAGGCATGTCAAACATAAAAGAAAGCATACAAAGTAATAAACATGATACCATACACATGCAGGTACGTGTTGGAAATATTCAGGGATTAACCGAGTTACTGAGAGGGGAGGGGTGAATCAGTAACTTCAAATTTTCTTACAATTACAGATGTATTAATATATAGTTCACTTTTTCTTTATGCATATAGAAAGCATGAAACTTAAAAGCATTCACAATAATGACACATAGATTTGGTTACCCAGAAACCTTCCAAAAAGAAAGTAAAACTGGGGTGGGGATGAAACCCACAAAGCTTTAGTACTGCAGAATAAAGTTGGCTGGTTAAGGCTTACAATTTGATTACTTCTGATGATCTACCCTATTAGGAGCAATAAGGATTGCTAAATCCACCTGGTTAAAGGATTTACAAACATACAATGAAGTATGCACTCGGTAAAGAGATTTTACAATAGACTGTTAAGTCTACCTGGTTAAAGGATTTTAGTACTGATTCACCTGTTAGGATGAAACAGTAGATCTCTTGCTTTGCAACTAGATTGCTGATTGAGATTCACTGAATGTACTAATCACCTTATGTGATGAATTTGTCTTTGTTGTTCCCTATACTACTGTAGCCCTTTGTAATTCACTTATCTCTGCCTTTTCTTTTTATTCACATATATACTCATATATTTACATCTTGACATTTTTACAACATTGTTTATATACAAGTCTAAATAATTAATTACAATTACAAAGTCGACTTGACAAATAAACATAAGTGCCACTAAGTCGGCCCAAGTATGGTTACACGGTTCTTGCAAACTAACTCGGTGACTTTCTGATACTCGACGTCCACTGCATTACTCGGCATCGTCATGCACTCGGTAGAAGTGAAGGCACGGTTTATACTAACCACTCGGTAGGTTTTGAACTCGGCAAATACTGGTGACTCGGTAGACATAATGTTATTCGGTTTGCATTATCTTGATCGGTTTGCACTGTCTTGCTCGATTTGCACTGTCCTGCTCGGTTTGCACTGTTCTGCTCGGTTTGCACTATTCTACTCGGTTTGCACTGTTCTACTCGGTTTGCACTATTCTGCTTGGTTTGCACTGTTCTGCTCGGTTTGCATTCAGAATGCAAATAACTATTGTCACTAGTGGCAATTCTTCTTAATGCCAACAATCTCCCCCTTTGGCATTAGTGACAAAAACACTTATTGTTCAAAACTTATATACATGAATCGTACTGAGATTTATTTTGATTTTTTTTTTTTTTTGTCATAGGGCTTTATACATTATCTCCCCCTTTCAATGTGCTGACTTTTTCTTCTATACAAATCTCCTTCTATACATATCTCCTTCTATACATATCTCCCTCTATACATATCTCCTTCTATACATATCTCCCCCTTTTTGACGATAATGCCAAAGGTGTATATACAAGTGATTTACAGAGAGAATCCAAAATTTGATAGAAAATCAGAATGTACCTTCATGATTAGTGCCAGGGTTCTGTCCCAATTTTCTTGCAGAATCTTGCATGTTTGGATTGCAATTTGGACTTCTGCAGAGAGTTCAATCATGTGATCTGCTATAGAGAACTGATTGTCATGAATCAATATTTTGGAATGTTCAATGTGCTTATACATTGTATTCATGATGGGAAGGATCATGTTCTGGATGTCTAGCAGTGTGGACCGGATCCTTGTGTCTTCTTTTAGTAGATCTGACTGCATATTTGATAGGTATGAGACTTTCATGTGATGAGCAGAGCTTGAACTTGGTTCAAGTTGCAGCTTCTGTATGCTAATCTTCATATCCTCATCCATTTTATTCATTTTATCCTTAACATCCTTTGTGAACTCGGCAATATTGCACAGTCTGGCCAAAAGAGAGGTGACATTCGAATAGGTAGATTCAATATTTGACAAATTTGCAGACAATTCCACTTGATTAATAGCTATGTGCTGAGCAATGTGCTCAAGCACTTTATTATTGAATCTCTTCTCGGCTCTTTCAACTAACTTTTTTGTCCTAGATGAATCCTCATTGTATTTATTTACTGCTTCAGCTAATTGTAGCAAAACATGTTGAGAGGAGTCTACTTTAATACCTAATGCATTAGACAAAATGTCTTTAGCATCCTTAATGATTTGATATTCCTTGTCTCTCTCCTCTTTAAGCTTCTTTTGCTTTGCTTTCCTTTGGAGGATTTCACCTATATTTTGCATTTGGTCCACTGATAGATTTGCAAAATCTAATGTTGGAATCTCTATTTCTTCATCTAGGTCTATATCCTCTACTATATTCTTACCCAAAAATTTTATACTCGGTAGAGCCTTAGGCTTATCTATTCTTAATGCCTTAGTAGTAGTGACAATAGACATAGTAGGACTGGCTATAGAGACTGGCACACTGTCTACTGGAGAACTTAAAATATTTACACTTGTAGAATCAAAAACTGGAATACTTACTGCTGGAAAACTTGATGAAGTGGGAGACTGCAACTCGGTAGAAGAAATGGTGGTTGCTTCTGTTGTTGCTATAGGTGATTGGACAAAAGTTGAAGTTGTCACAACCATGCTTGAAGGTGTCTCCGGGCTAGATGTAGAAACTTTTACTGGAGAGGTAGGAAGTGATGTAATGACTTCTGCTGCTATCCTCACAGTATCATCTACCTCAGTGGCTTCTTCTTGTTCATCACTGTCATCTTCAATATCTTTTATTATTACTGTTTCAATACTCGGTTGGTGAAGATGGTATATGTTCTTCCATGTGGCATTTGCAGCCTTCACAACCGATTCAATATTGTTGATCAGAATCAAACAAGTATTGAACCTTAGTGTCATCTTACTTTCATTTTCCTTTAATGCCTTCTTTACTTCATCATTTTTCAAGCTCGGCATTAACTATCTCAAGGTTTGATCAAATATGTCTATCACAGTTTGCTTTGCATTGCTCCATCTCATTTTTATTGGATTTAATAAGATTGCTGGAACCTGTGGGGCTATTTCATCAGGAGAGTATTTCCACTATCCCATCTTTTCAATAACAGCATCTTCTATTTCCTTTTGTTCTGTTTCCGATCTGGTTTCATATTTAAAAGATTTTATGTTACTTACTCCAGATCCTGATCCGTCTCTAAAAAGTTTGATCCTCTCTTGAAAGTTTAGAGGAGGCCTTTTGAATACTATGTCTTTGTCTGCCTTGTCTGCCTTATCTGCCTTACCTCTTGCACTTCTCCTTGTAAATACAGCAGTGGGAGGCTTAGGTGCCTTAGTGATGAAAACCTTTCCTTTCTTCTTTGTAGGTTTTGGTTCCTCTATTTTCTCATCCTTTTCCTTTTCTTCTTCATCGTTATCTTCTTTGTCCTCGGTTAGCATTTGCATTTTGGCTATCCTCTTCTTTCCTTTGTTTACCGCCTATGGAAGTTTTATGCTTAATTCAATTCTCACCTTTGCTTGATCATATGTTCCAAAATATGGAGCTTTGGGATTAACAGGCTGATTAAGAAGGGCTTCAATGATATTCTTGGTTTCATCAATATTTACCTCATGAGGAAGAGGTTTTACATATACAATCCTCAGTTTAGCTGCTTGAATATATACATTGTCATAGTCTACCATGAAACAAATGTCATCCTTGTAATCCTCCACCAACTTCTGTGGAATCTGGAATCTGTCATTCATTTTCTCTTTGAAAGACTCAAAATAACTATCCATGATACTTTCAAAATTTTCACCCATTTCTGAGATGTATTCATTTATCTCATAAAGGACTGGCACATCTTTTCTCCAAACAACTTTTCCTTTGGAAGGCAAGAATTTTTGAACATAGAAGAATAAACAGACCAGTAGGGATCCAAACTTACATGGATTGTTTTTGGAAGTTTGAATGCTTTCCATGTTTTTGTTAAACTGTTTTAACAATAAATCTGCAAGGTCAAATGATAAGTTGTTCTTGACCACTTTGTATGCTAGGTCAATAGCTTCACAGGAGACACTATTCTGTCGACTTGAACTGTATATTTTATGGGCAATTATGTGTGTACCAAACTTTAGTTCAGCATCGGCAATGCTGCTAACTTTCATGCCTCTGCTGTCCCACTCGGCTAGGGTTTTCTTTTCTAGTTCCGACCGACCTAGGGTTTTGGTAGTTTTTGCTTTGTTCAATATGGGAAGACTGGTGATTTGATGAATCATCTTCTTGGTGATCTCTATGGGTTGCTCAAGCCAAATCTTGCCATCATGTATACGGCTGAGAATGTATCTAACCCATTTCTCCTGAAAGTTTTGAGGTAAATGTGCAATGTGAACTAATCCCTTATCTTCTAGATGTTTGTGCTCAGGTTTTAGAGTACCATCCACACACAGTTCTTCACGCACAATATCTAGTTCAAGGTTTCCCATTTTATGAATTGCACAGTTGAAATGATTGCGAATATCATTAATAAGTAGTACCTTAGGAGGAATCTGAGATTGAGCTCCGTTCGGGTCTAGGGCTGCTGCAATTGCGGGCACAATCTTGAAATCTGGTGCTCTCCATTCCCCTTGGACTAACATTTCAGATCCTTTCTTCGCTGAAGTGCTGGATGATGCCATGGTAGCTCACAGAAAATTCTTTTCGCAAAAGGTATTTGAGTCGCTGGATTGCTCTTGAAGTTTTCTGCTCTCAAAGTGCTAAAATTCATGGTGAGGAATGAGTTCGATTTCTTACCTTTTGTTTACAACTTTGTCATTAATTCTCAGTAAAAATTAGGGTATGAATTCTAATAGACTGTCACCCACTAAGAATTAATTGCTTAGTGAAGACTTCGCAACTCGGTGAACTTGAGAATTCATATTGCTCCGACCTCGCTCGGTAAAGACTAATACCGACCTTGTTCGGTAAAGACTGGTACCGACCTTCCTGTGATCTTACTGCATCTTGTATGCTGATTTAGATCTTTCTTTTAATTCAGTTCTGGAACTGCTTGAAGTTTGTCTATGAGAATACAGTTCCAGTGCTTTCTTGGAAATTTAGTTTGAGTCGGTAGAGCCACCCATTCCATTACTTGGACTAGTTTTCTCGGTAGATTTAGGAATCCACTTTTGTCTGACCTGTTTCCTGACCTTAGTTGCTTCATTCTTCTTTCCATCTTCAACTTCACTAGCATTCATGCAGTTTCTGGCTATGTGACCGAGTTTAGTGCATTTGAAGCATCTTACGGTAGTATCTCTTTTTCTTAGATGATGTTTTATGCAGTTCATGCCAATGTGTCCATATTCTCCACAATAATGACATCTACACCAGGTGTTGTAGTCCCATCCAAACATTGCTTTCATAATTTGTTTTGTTGGATTGAATGTCTTGGATCTGCCCTCGGATGCTTTGTGACCTTGTTTGTTGCACTTGTGACAATTACCTCTGAATCTTGGTTTTTCCCTGCATTCATTTGCTTTGTGACCATGTTGATTGCAGTTGTAGCATTTTCCATTGAATTCTGCTTTTTCATTGTTCCAACATTTATTTGAAGTATGTCCTATTTTACCACAATGATTACAAGTAGGTTTTTGATTTCTTTGAGTACCTTGCTTAGAAGATTCACCTTCTCCTTTGTATCCAAGTCCTGCTTTTCCTTTCTGCCTATGCAGATTTCACTCATACAACTGATTCAAGTCTTCTTGGCTTTTCAGCATTCCTTCATTGATTTGTTTTTCGGCATTTAGGTCATCCACCAATCTTAAATTGATTTCCTTTTCAGATCTTAGTTCTTCTCTTGTGTTTTCTATTTCTGATCTTAGATTCAGAATTTCCTCATTTGTATGGGAGATCTGATCAATTAGGTTTTCTAGCTGAAGGGTTTTATTTTGGACTTCATTGTTCCTTCCATCTAATTCATCTTTCAACTTGTTTCTTTATTCTAAGATCTCACAAAATCTTGTTGAGTGTAGCTCTTGTTCTCTTTTTAATTTTCTCACTTCTTCTTGCAGAGACCCATTCTTTTCTAGGAGTTCTTTGACAACATTGTTTGCTTCATCTAAGCTATTTGAGGGAAAAAGATCTTCAACCTTTTCTTCAATGTAATTCTGATCATTCATCTAATTTGCAAGTTCCTTCTTTCTTCTTAGGGATTGGGAAAGATGTTGTTTTGCTTCCTTAAGTTTAGCTATGGCCATTTCCAGATCTAGCTTTTCATTTTCAATCACCTTGTTCAGTTTGAATACCTCCATTGTCCTGGATCTTTGCTCAAGCTAGTTAAGCTTTATCTTGAGAACCAACAAAGCTCTGATACCAATTGTTGGAAATATTCAGGGATTAACCGAGTTACTGAGAGGGGAGGGGTGAATCAGTAACTTCAAATTTTCTTACAATTACAGATGTATTAACATATAGTTCACTTTTTCTTTATGCATATAGAAAGCATGAAACTTAAAAGCATTCACAACAATGACACATAGATTTGGTTACCCAGAAACCTTCCAAAAAGAAAGTAAAACTGGGGTGGGGATGAAACCCACAAAGCTTTAGTACTGCAGAATAAAGTTGGCCGGTTAAGGCTTACAATTTGATCACTTCTGATGATCTGCCCTATTAGGAGCAATAAGGATTGCTAAAGCCACCTTGTTAAAGGATTTACAAACATACAATGAAGTATGCACTCGGTAAAGAGATTTTACAACAGACTGTTAAGTCTACCTAGTTAAAGGATTTTAGTACTGATTCACCTGTTAGGATGAAACAGTAGATCTCTTACTTTGCAACTGGATTGCTGATTGAGATTTGCTGAATGTACTGATCACCTTCTGTGATGAATTTGTCTTTGCTGTTCCCTATACTGCTGTAGCCCTTTGTAATTCACTTATCTCTACCTTTTCTTTTTATTCACATATATACTCATATATTTACATCTTGACATTTTTACAACATTGTTTATATACAAGTCTAAACAATTAATTACAATGACAAAGTTGGCTTGACAAATAAACATAAGCGCCACTAAGTTGGCCCAAGTATGGTTACACGGTTCCTGCAAACTAACTCGGTGACTTTCTGATACTCGACGTCCACTGCATTACTCGGCATCGTCATGCACTCGGTAGAAGTGAAGGCACAGTTCATACTAACCACTCGGTAGGTTTTGAACTCGGTAAATACTGGTGACTCGGTAGACATAATGTTATTCAGTTTGCATTATCTTGATCGGTTTGCACTGTCTTGCTCAGTTTGCACTGTCCTACTCGGTTTGCACTATTTTGCTCAGTTTGCACTGTTCTGCTCGGTTTGCACTGTTCTGCTCGGTTTGCACTGTTCTGCTCGGTTTGCACTGTTCTACTCGGTTTGCACTATTCTGCTCGGTTTGCACTGTTCTGCTCGGTTTGCACTGTTCTACTTGGTTTGCACTGTTCTGCTCGGTTTGCATTCAGAATGGAAATAAGTGTTGTCACTAGTGGCAATTCTGCTTAATGCCAACAGTATGGGGTAATTACCATATACAAATAATCAACTAAATTACATCAATTGATACATGCATTGAAACATCATATAAAATCCATAATTAATTAAATTAACTATCACATAATGTTTTTGGTTCAGATATAAACATGATAATTAACCTCCAAAGCATAATCGTCGAATAACACACCACAACATAAATATAACATATGATATATGTCTGATCTAATCAACTAATATAAAATATTATCAAACTAAACATAGTCTCAATAGTAATAAGATGCGAGGGGTATTACAGTTTCTCCCCCTTCTTGAAGAACTGGTTAAGGCTGGTGAGGTCCGGCATCCTGCTGGTTCTTTTATATTTTCTTCCTTCCAAAGGAAGCCCCGTCTCTTTAGCGATAACCTCCTCATTTATTTGGAAATGGATAGCGCCAATAGAAACCTTACTGTTGTTCCAGGAGGAGATGAACTAGTTGGATATCTGCTCATCATGACCTCCCTTGATACACTCCATGATACCCTCGATACCACTTTCTTTATAGTAGTGGGTCACCAGGGGATCAAAGGTGAACTCATCATCAATTTTATCAGGCTCAATGCACAAGGTTTTGCCTCCCATGTCGACAATCCTCTTAACTAGTACAATTTTTTTTTGAGAATTGCAAGGCCAAGCTTTGTGAACCAGAGTATAAAATAGGTTGTTTTGAGTTAACCATTTTAAGAGGAAATTATACCCAAAAAGTAGGCCTTGGGTGGTTTTTAGGGAGTCAAGCTCCGTACGATGAAATCTATTGGATCTGCAGGCATAATAATTAGGAGTTAAGCTAGAGTTTCTTATTGTGTCCTCAGTAATTGGAATTACTAGCTAATGCGGACAACTATCTTTCCACGCGTATCCACTTAAAAGGCAATTATGAACCTTTATGGATTTTTGAGCATGCTTATTCATAACCACAACAATCATCAAATTACACCGACATGTAAACAAAGTGGGGCCTTTAGAAATATTGACAGCTTGACACATTTTAAACATTATTTGTGTCACTTTTCTCCCACCCGATCAACTCTTGTGTTGCCTTAGGCAGCTCCCTGATCTCCTCCCATTTATTTAACCTAGTTTTCTTAAGCCCAATGGCCACCATCGAATCCACCACTGCATTTCCCTACCTGTAGGTGTGGGAAATAGTCATGTTTTGGAGGTTGTTGAGAAGCACCCTGATCTTCTCAATTATGGTGTTCACCTGCCATCCCGCCTTAGATCTCCTTTTAATAGCCTCCACCACCACTTTGGAATCCCACTCAATCTCCAGCAGCCCGATGTTCATTTCAATGGAGAATTTGATGCCCCATAAAAGAGTCATGCCTTTTGCTTGATTAACAATATAGTTTTTAAGTGACCCATCATAAGCCAAGAGACAGGTTCTATTGTGGTCTCTTAGCACACCTCCCCAACCCTGAGTGAGATTATTTTCTGCCCCATCAAAATTTAGTTTAATCTAGCCACTGGGAAGGGCAACCCAATGGGTAGCATTCCTAGCCATCAACTCAGAGTTGTCAAAACTAGTGAAGCCAGTCAATAAGTTCCAATTATCATCCATTTTGATCTCCCATGTAGAGGGGGGTGCCGAGGGGAGTTTCCACTTAGCTGAGCCATCATTCTCGCATAGGAGATTGGTTCGGAGATAGAGGAAAGCCTCACGCAGGGAGATAGACTCCTTGAACATCCTGTTGTTCCTTTCTTTCCAAATAGTCCAGCAGATGTGCGGAGGTAGAAGTCACCAAAGGAGCTAGAGGAGAGGGTGATTGGAGGGAGATTTCCAGCCAGTGAACTGGTGAACATCAATACCCAAGACCCATGGAATCCTCAATTTACTAATAACTTCCTACTAGATGCTAGTAGCACATTAACAGTGTATGAATAGGTGATTCACCGTTTCCTCCTCCTTTTTGTAGAGGACACACGTGTTAGCCATGGAGAAACCTCTTTTTATGAGGTTGTCCTGAGTTAAGACTTTACCATGCATGAGGGTCCACCAGAAGAAATTGATTTTTGGCATAAGGTGAGGGATCCACACTTTCATCCAATATCCCAAATTATTTTCTTCCTTCAGAAGAAGGTTGTAGGGAGCCTTGACCGAGAAGGTTGCTGCTTGAGTGGGAGCCCAAATGATTGAATCTTGGCCAACAATTCCCGAGATTCTGACATTCCCCAATATTTCCATGAGCTCATTAGCCAAGTGCTTTACTTCTGGTCTATCCCTAAGGAGACTGGTTATATCTTTCCATTTCCCATCCATATTATAGTTAGAAGTTTTGTTACCAAGGATAGGTAGTTAGAAGTTTTGTTAGCAAGGATAGGCCTAAGGTAGTTCATGAGGGTGTTAAACCTACCACTAAGGGTAGGGAAATTCTGAATCCAAGAGTCATTTAAGATTCTAATGGATCTCCCATCTCCAAGCTACTAGAAAGAACCCTTAGATAGTAAGGTTTTGAATACATCAGCCCGCATGGGTGTCCCTGAAGGTACTTAGCTTCCATTATCTTGCACCAATACACTTTCCTTTCTATGAGCTTCAAATCCAATTTCATGGTAAGGGCTCTATTCAGTAAGCTAGCACGCCTAAGGCCCAGACCTCCCAGGCATTTTGAAAGACACACCATATCCTAATTGATCAGGGACATCCTCTTTTTCTCTTGTGATCCAACCCACAGAAAAGTTCTTTGTCTCTTTTCCAACTTTTCTACCATGTTACTTTTGATCTTGAATAGGGATAGAAATTAGATGGAGATCCCATGGAGAGTAGAAGCCACGAGCTGAAGTTTACCAACATTTCTTAGAAGCTTCCCTTTCCATCTAGCAAGTTTTCTCTGAGTTCTTTCCAGTATGGAGTTCTAGAATTCCTAGGAAACCTCTTTGACCATGAGGAGGAGACCTAAGAAGGTAGAGGGTAGTAAAGCCAATTGGCATCCCAAAATTTGAAGCACTTTGGCTTTCATCTCATAAGGGGTGTTGAAGAAGAACATTCTACTTTTTTGATAGTTAATGCACTGTCTGGAGGCCAAGCTATAATTATCCAATAGTTGCTTCCACTATCTAGCATCAACCACAGAGGAATACCCAAAAAGGATAGTATCGTCCACAAATATCTCTAACACAACTTGTTGTAGAGTGGAAGCAGGTTTAATACCTATTATTCTTCCCGTGGAAGAGAGCCAAGTTAAATTCTTGCTGAGGACCTCAGCAACCATGATAAATAGGTAGGGGGAGAGAGGATCACCATGTCTAAGCCCTTTTTTAGGTTGAAAGAATCCACCTAGGGTGCCATTGACTAAAACAAAGAAGGTAACAGTTTGTGTACATTCTTGAATAATGTGAATAATCTTCTCATTAAACCCCATCCTGCTAAGGATTTTTGTAGGAATGACCAACTAATTTTATCATAGCTTTAGATATAACAATTTTGAAGGCCATACCTGGAACATTTTTCTTGTCCTTGGAGTGGATGATTTCATGAGTGGAAATGGCCGCATCAAGGATCTGCCTTCTCGACACAAAACCTTTTTGAGTAGGACTGATCAGTTTATCCAAGAGGGGCTTCATTCTATTGACAAGGACCTTGGTGAGAATCTTATAGAATGTATTACAAAGAGTGATGGGCCTGTAGTCCATCATAGAGGTGGGGTTGTCATTCTTAGGGACCAGAACAATATAGGTCTTGTTATATTGCCTTAAAATTTACCCCATTCTGAAGAAGTCTCTAGTAGCTTAGGTAACATCTAAGCCAACAATATCCCAATACTCTTTAAAGAAGGCTGGGGGGAATCCATCAGGTCCCAGAGCTTTATAGGCACCCATAGAAAAAACCGCCACCTTGACCTCTTCATCAGAAACACATTCAGTGAGCTAAGCATTGCCATTGTGAGTAACAACACATTGGATGTGATCAAGAAGTTGATTATGGACATTGGCTGGGCACAGATGTCCAGTATTCGAATACAATCCCTTGAAGTAACTTGTCGCAACCTGATTAATTTTGTCCTTCTCTGTAACTTGTGTATTCTGGATCTATGCTTCCAAAAGTATATAATTTATCCTCTACTCTTCATCCAACAGACTCAAGCTCACAACTTCCACAATCCTCTTTTACATCACATACAATCTTCCATTATCTTTTCAAAAGAAAAGATCTTACATAACTACCCTATCACAAAATAAACCATCAGGTTAGTCAACTAGGCTTTCCTAATATAAAAATAATTACATAAATCCCTTCTAAGATACACATGGTATTAAATATAAGTATATAATAATTAAAATTCAATAATTAAGGACTGACATCCATAAATCATGCTTGCCATTCATGATACATGCTACATCTCTCAATTCAGCTTCCAAATAGGTCATATCTAGAACACACGCCATAGCTAACATCATCCTACTTTGTGTACCTTGTGAAGACAATCAAAAACTCCTCATTACCCTATCTATCATCCCTTAATCTTGCATACACTGAATCCTCATCTCTTGTAAGATATATCCAAAACTCAGAGACTTACTCTGTCAACTTCCACTGTCACTATCCAATAACTAGTCTTCACCAAATCTTCTTTAACTCAACCAATATGCAATATTACATGATGAGATCTTAGATATAAGATCACAACACCTTCCTATACATATAACATACTTTTCATGTTCTAAAATATTCGTACAATATCCATACACTGTAATAACCAGCATGTTCTCTTCGTAGAAATATATGTTGACATCAGTGAAAAAAAATGAATGACAACAAAAGTAATTTCAATATCACTCAATGTAGTGATTAAACATATTAAATGTATCCAAAAATCTCCCTAATGCATTAGCAATACCCAACAATCTCCCCCTTTAGCATTCATTGATGGCAACATATGGGAAAATCTATCAACCCAAAAGTATTCTCTCAGTACCTTTATCGTATAGTCTCTTTCCCCAATACATTGTCTCTTTCCTGGAGGATTTTCACATAGTCTCTTTCCCCTTTGACAAAAATGGCAAAGGGTGCCATAAGTCATCAATTATCTTCAACAACTGTTCTCAACGATCACTCCCCCTGAGGAGTATATTCATACATCAAGTCCAAAATATGATAAGGCTATGAAAACCTCTGGATGGATGCATCCCTGCATCATTTAATTCACACTAGGAGGGGCCTAAATCCCAAGCATACCTCTTAGATACTCAAAGACATCTTTTGGAAATAGCTTTGTAAAGATGTCTACTATCTATTCCTTTGTGCTAATGTATTCCAATCTTATTTCCTTTTCTACTACCTTATCTCACAAGAAGTGATACTTTATAACAACGCAAATGTAGGAGAAAATAGTAACCTCCATTATTCTTTCTTGACACCCTCTCTTCATTCAATCCTAATTCGTTAGCTTCTATGTTATAAAGTTGTGAAATTTCCTAAGTCTGCAAACAAGAAAGGTATTTCTATTTGAAAAGGACAGTTGAATATGCAATAGCTCCACATAGTTGGAATAGGGCATTAAATTTGACCAAGGCACAAGAAAGCAAAATCCCTAACAGGAAATTTGGCCGGTAGAAAATCTAAGAAATAATGGTCAACAAGATTTCTTTCACATGTCGTGTATGCTGATAAAATGGTTGGCATTCCGTTGGAGAGAACGGTGAGATTGGAATTGTGATTGAGGACCACCACATTGAACTATTTTAATAGTGTGGGGAAAAGGGATGCAGATTTTACAGTGTCGAGTAAGTGGATTAGACACCAAATTTTTTTTGAATGACTTTTTTGTAGCGGGAAATTGAGTTTGATATATTTTTCCTCCCTTAAATGTAGATAAGTGTAGTTGTGATTGAGAGAGCGGCTAAGCATCACTACACACTTCAACAACCTCCTAAACCTTATCCTAATCGAGGACAATATCCACAACATAATTAGCCAAAATATTTTGTTATCATCAATTATTCTTAACCACCAATAGTTAAATGCATCTTTTGACTAATATTAAATGCAGGATTAATATTTACTCCTTGTGAAAAAAAAAGTCAAAATTGGTATTTGTTTGATTACTATTTTGGACAGATGTTTGGAGACCCCTAGCCAATGGAATAAATTATTTTGTTTTTGTTATAGTGTCTTATTTTTTGTTGATTTGAAGAAGAGAAATTTGTGTAAATAAAAAGGAATGTGTGATCATTAGTGCCTACAATCATGTAAGAAAAAATAATTATATATGGATTGTGAAGTATTATCTACAAATAACACAACCTAGGGATTGGAAGATGATATCAAACATTGTTTTACAGATCCAAGGTCATTGTACGTGCACCAATACGAAGTATTTTCATCTTCCCTGAATGTTACCATATTTCTCAACCTGCATTGCTATAACTTTATTTACTCGATCCAAAGGAATTGTTCAATATACATTGATTGATTTTCCTTAACTAAGACTTGTAAATGTTAATATTTGTTTTCCCTCTATTTTGATATGTTATATTTGAACAATAATAGTTATATTTTCACTACAATAGATATACCTAAAATATTTATGCTATATACACACATTCACACACATATTAATAATTTTTTTTTTCAATTTTTAATATTTAATTATTCATAATCAATTAAAATGTAAAAACATAGTTATACTATATATTAATTAGTTCCATATTAATAAAAATTCTAAAACCAGAAAATTAACATATGACTCAATATATACTAAATAGTTCTACATCTACATTCACTATGATTAACATAAATGAAAATAATATATCCATGTATATCGTATTTATGTTCTTTTTGTCATAAATGAATAATTTTAATTTTATTAAAAAGTCCAACTCTCAACATTATTAACAAATTCAGTTTATTTTGGAAGGGTTTAACCCTAGGTCCCCCAGTTTTGTGAATGGGGTTTTTATTAGCTTTTACTACTCTCTGGTTAGCCTTGTGTGGCTTTTTACTGATACTTTACTTGATACTTTACTCGATACTGCTGATACTAGATACTCTGGGTTATTTCGTATGTTTAGTAAGGTGACTTTTGTTTTTGATAGAGGCAGATTAGAACTGTTGAACACTGTTATCTTGTTACTGTTGCTTGACTAGTTACATTAATATGTTGTTAATGTGCTACTAGTCCTCTGTTCTATGGGCCAACACCCTTCTGCTGCTTTTATCTATCAAAAACAAATTCAGTTTATCAAATCATAAATGTCAAAATCACCCCCTTACCCAACTACCATAAACACATCTATAATATTTCTTAGAGGACAAACTTGTAATTTTGGACCAATATATTAGTTTAAAATTGAAGTATATATAATGGTAAAATGTAAAATAGTAGTTTATTAAGATTGATTAGTAGCATGCTATTAATTTAATTTTAATTTTCTTATTCATGTTATTAAAATTTAAGATTGAACCTGTTTGTTTTTTTAATACTTTGAAAATTATTAATATCTATTTAGATTTATTGTGAATTAAAAAAAGGTAAAATCTTATTTTTCTATATATTATTTTCTATATTTATCTAAGAGTGAATATATTATGCTTATATTTCTTGTTTGTTCTTAAGCTATAATAGAACATGTAGTAAATGAAGTAAATATGGTGAGAAAATTGTTACGAGGAGAGTATCTAATGTGTTTGTCAACCAACCTCAACTCATATTAATCAATAGATTTGATGTGTGTGTGTGTGTGTGTGTGTGTGTGTGTGTGTGTGTAAGAGAGAGAGAGAGAGAGAGAGAGAGAGAGAGAGAGAGAGATCATCCCAAATTTGATTTTCATTTAAAAGTCAATCCTTTATATATGAAGCACTTCAATTCTATATCAAACATTATTCTCACTTTATTTAGTGTTTGGTGTTGGTTAGTTTGATCTCCATGTTGTGTGTTTCTATCTCTCTACTATTGTAACAAGGTTAGGACTTACTCAAAAACCTTATTTCTCTAAAATAAATAATATCTTGTTTATTTACTAGATTTGTATAGATGTTAATTTTAGTTTGTGAAAAACAATAATATCTTTAAGAACATTGATTCTTATGATTCAACATTTACTAATAATACTTTTGAATGGAAAAGATATTAGACATAGATCTCAAACACACATCATCACCTTATAACTCTAACTACATGCTTATAACACCTTACAAAATTGTATATAAGCATTCTCACACATAATTTTATCTTTCCTCAAATTTGAAAAGGACTCTTCATGCTAACTCCATTTCAATCATAATGATTTGACTTTTTATTGTCATACATATGCAATTATACCATTTTGTATTTTAAATCTTTATGCAACCAATAATAAAATCACCATTGTCTTATATCATGATACTTGAACATTCCAATTTGATAATGCAAAGAATAAATATTGGACTACATAGAAGATAATAATAAAAATATATTAAATGTATATTTTCCACACAACTATGAATTGTACATATTTCCTATTTATAGATGATAGATAAATTTGCAAGATAACTTTATAAACTCTTGTCTTCTTTGACATTGTATCTCAAACTAATGCAAATGTTTTATTATCATTTCCTTTAAAAAATACCATACAAATCCTCAAATGACCAACATATATTTTTTATCATGTTGACAAATGAAAGTAAACATCATATTTTTCCAAACTATCTCTGCCAAAGGAACATACAATTGCACATTCTAGAAATATATTGGGCTATCACATTGGTCCATAGGATGAGTGATGAAGGCAGAAAAAAAAATGCATAACATTGTTTCAAAATGCAGAGTAACACAAAACATGAAATATGTGACATTGATTTAAAATGCACTATACCACAAAATAGGTGACATTCTTTTAAAATTGACAATAGCACAACTGGGGCATCTGTGTGATTGAACATGGCGATTCCTTGGAGTTTTTTAACAGCCCCAAAATCAAACAGAATGGGGATATTCCACCCCACTTTTGACATTTTGCCCTACATCGATCTCAGAACTACTATTTTAGGGAGCTAGGCTTAGAATCATTAGTATGTAGTGCGCTGAAATCATTGTTATTTCTTCTTGAAAAAGCTAGCCTTAGAATCAGCAGTATCTACTGTGTTGAAATCAATATTATTTCTTCCTGCACATTTTTTCTTCCTTCGTACCCATGGAATACACCCTATTACACTTTTCCTTTGTTGAGACTCATAATTTCTTTACAGAAAATTATCTTCTCCACAAGTTTTACCATTATTTTTGCACCTTGTTTGATCCACAATGAACTTCATACATGCTCTTTGTCAAATTGGCTTGTGCTTTTATTGTCCTCCTCAAGAAGATTGTGCGCAAAAATAACATCATCATTGTCATTAATGAAGCAGAAACTGTTGTAGTAGTTTCTATCATTTTATGAGAGATGAAGTGTGGGAGTATCTGTGCTATCAAAATTGTAGATCTGTTCTATCAAGGTCAACAGATTCCTTTTTCGATCTCTTCTATCTCATGGGATACTTGAATTTCTCATTCCACGTTGGCCCTGGGAGTGGAGGGATTTAGTACAATATGATACTAAAGACGATCATAGAAAGTTGGACAAGAGTTCAGACATACGATACAAAAAAGAATCAGATGATAAACCACAAATCAAGTCACAAAGATATCCAAAGATGGTGACTATCAATTTAAGATACTCAAGAGATAAACAATAATGACCTTTTCAAGTGGAGGAAATAAATACTTACAGTCGTAATTGATAGCTGAGATGAAGCAGAGGCTAACAAAAAGAATCGCAGAGAAGTAATATATTTTTGGCAAGTTGTGCAGAGAAAGTAATATGCACACACACACACACACACACAAACAATATATATATATATATATATATATATATATATATATATATATATATATATATATATATATATATATATATATATATATATAAAGGGAGTCTACTAGAACATGTGGTTAATACGAATGTTGAGTTCTAACATGCTTACATGCATGTATTGATTAGAATGACACATTGCCACGTAAATTACTATTGTGGAAAGTTTTTATGATACTATTACCATGGTTAATAGTGTGTGTGCAAAAACAATACAGAATTCATATCAGTATGAGAAGCAATCTTTCTACATCAACAATACAATGACATCATTTAATATATATAACTCTATCGGCGTAACGCTAACACCCTTCAAAGGTGCAAGTGCTAGTAATTATTTCATTTGCAGTTTTTAAAAACATCTATGGAGTATTTGCTCTTTCATATTTGAACTCAATCCTGTTGGTAAGCACATTTTGTAGAGGTCATAGTGCATGTCATGGCGTACAATATTTTCTGACAGAAATCACGCAACTTTAGCTAGTTTCTACACGTAATAGAAATAATTTTGTAAAAGACACTCGGGGCCATGATGCCTTGGGAAAAGAATCTCCCAGCGACTATGCTTCGCAACTCGACAGCGGCTATACAGCCATGAAAATTGTTAACCATTCGAAAAGGAATCACTTAGTTTTTTTCTGAAAAAGTTTTTAAAAATTATATACAGAAAAAGATTTTGGTGGCTGGATAGCCACTACCTGTCAACTCAGCCTGTGTTTCATACAATAAAACCCTTTGACGTAATTATTTTCAGCTTGAATATAAGCTGTGACTTCGGTATTAATTCCACAAAAATATCTACATCTCCACTATTTTATTCATCTACCACATTAATATCAATCTTAATTTAATTATTTCCTATAAACTTACAGCTACGCTTTTATTTCCGGACCTGCTTTCAACTGAAGCTGTTTCCACGCGACTTGACTTTTGTATGTAAGAATAGAAGTTTTGATGACCAATAGAAGCCGTGACTTGGGTAAATATTGGATTTTTAGGGGAAGCAATTAATCTCATATTTATTTCCACACTTAAAACTTATGCAAAATCTCTTTGTTTGGCGGTCAAAAATGAATTAAACGTAATAAACATTGTTAAAGAACGAACCCGTGAACGAGGATTTTGACTTGCAAGTAAGTCATACACGCAATCCGTCTGTCAAGTCTCGCAAGCAGATGCAGAATTCAAAGTCGACGCCATGACTCATTATCACCGTTCCTTCCGAAGGCAGCAATAAAAGACCCACTTCAGTTACTTCAATTTCAGAGCCTAAAATATGGGGGCAGTCTGCTTTCTTACAGTGCTCTTTCTCGGGGTTTTATCTCAAACAAATCCCATTTCTGCTGCAGAGGACGCCATAGCCTTGGGGGAAACTCTGACAGGCACGCAAACAAAACCATCTGCAAATGGCGTCTTCAAATTAGGGTTCTTTAAGCTGAAGGGCACAGAAAACTGGTACATTGGCCTCCTATACGCCCAATTCCAGAACCAGACGGTCGCATGGCTGATCAACGAGGTAAGCCCATTGAAGAACAATTCGGCCATCCTGAATCTCACAGAAAATGGTAGCCTGGTGCTCTCCTACGGTAGCACGGTCATATGGAGAAGCAACGGGGCCTCAAAACCTGCTTCGACGGCCAACATAACCAACGGGGGCAACCTGGCCGTATTTGGGGCACAAAACAGGTCTGAAATCCTCTGGCAGAGCTTCGATCATCCGCAGAACACATGGCTTCCGGGGATGAAGAGCAGCTACACGCATCGGCTGACGTCATGGAAGAGCCACTGGGATCCCACCCCGGGGCTCTACAATTACGTCTTGGATGCGGCCAACGATCAGTTAATTCTCCACGGGAGAAATTCCGTCAGGTACTGGGAATCCGGGTCCTGGAACGGCCAAACCTTCAGCAAACTCCCTGAGATGAGCACGGGTTATATGTACCACAATTTTGTTTACTTCGACAATGGAACAGACAAGTACTTTATGTACATCGTCAAGCCTGAGATAGCTATTCCGACCCGTTTTGTCATGTCCGAGCCCGGTGACCTTGAGTTGTACAGACAGTTGAAAAAGATGAACGCCTGGACCATGTTCTGGACGGAGCCTCGGGATCTGTGTGAGGTCTATGCTGTCTGTGGGGCTTTCGGGACCTGTAGGAGGAACAATCTGCAGTTTTGCAGTTGCTTGACGGGTTTCATGCCCAGGGATAAAAGGGCATGGCAGGCCCGGGCGTGGTCCGGCGGGTGCAGAAGACGAACCAGTTTGGATTGTGGTAATACCAGTACGGATGGTTTCATGGAACTCACCGGGAAATCATTTCCTGCCGGAGCGTTTGCCGGGTCCGGGTTGGGATCTACTGAAAATTGCCGGAGTTCTTGCCTCAGAAATTGCTCTTGCACGGCTTATGCTTATGATGGAGGGGATTGTAAGCACTGGGCTGGCGAATTGCTCAACCTGGTCGATTCTTCATCTGAGACTGGTTCGATTTTTGTCCGATTAACGGCGGTGGACGTTCCGCCAGCTGGGTCGAGAGGGAAATCGGCGGAGGTAGCAGTTCTGAGCCGTGCGATTGGTGGCGGTGCCGCTCTCTTGGGTGTGGGATTTGTGGTTTTCTTCTTCCTCCGGTGGCGGAGATCGCTGCTCGAATCAGTGGAGTATACTGGTCCTCTCACTGTTTACAGGTACAAAGAGCTCCAATCCGCGACCAAGAACTTTTCTGAGCGGCTGGGTGGAGGGGGATTCGGGTCCGTTTTCAAAGGGAGTCTTGGGGATAAAACAAAAATCCTAGTGGCTGTGAAAGTGCTTGAGGGGATCAGACAGGGCGAGAAGCAGTTTCGCATGGAGATCAGCACAATTGGGATCATACAGCATGTAAATCTGGTCCGCCTCAGAGGATTTTGTTCCGAGGGCTCTAGCAGAATGTTGGTCTATGATTACCTCCCCAATGGGTCGCTCAACAAGTGGTTGTTCTCTAAGAATGAAAGCGCACCGGTCTTGGACTGGAAGACCCGGTTCGGCATCGCCCTAGGAGTGGCCCGTGGGATTCTGTACTTGCACGAGAAGTGCAGGGACTGTATCATACATTGTGATATTAAGCCGGAGAACATATTGCTCGATGGGGAATTTGGTCCCAAGGTTGCTGATTTTGGGCTCTCAAAATTGATGGGCAGAGAGTTTAGCCATGTTTTGACAACCATGAGAGGAACTAGAGGGTACTTGGCGCCTGAATGGGTTTATGGCCTGCCCATTACACCAAAGGCCGATGTTTATAGCTTTGGCATGACTCTGCTCGAAATACTTGCAGGTTAGTTCTATTTTTTCCCCAAATTCAGATGGTTAGGAAATAAGTTTACCAATTCATTAGAAACAATCCGTAATCTCAAACCAGTCATACTTCTAGAATTTGAACTAGGCAATAAATTTAGATTCATCACAATTTCCTACAAACTATTCGAAAATCTGAATTTAGTTATGTTTATGGAAGTTGGGTAGTGTTAGATACTGGGTAAAAGTTGCCTAGTGTAAATGATAGAAATTACAATAATTTTACCAATCAAGGTGTAGATTTATTACAATTCATTCCAAACTATTTGAAATTTTGAATCGTTCAAATTTCTGGAAATTGGGTAGTATAACCCGATAGGAATGGGTAGAAATGGCAAAATCTTGAATCAATCATGTTTCTGCAAGTTGGGTAGTGTAATTGATAGAAATGAGGTAGAAGTTGGGTAGCGTGTAGTTGATATAAATTAGGTAGAACTTGACAACAATTTCAGTAATTATGGATTAGACTCGTTAAAATTCATTGGAAACTATCTAGAATCTCAAATCATTTTTGTATCAAGAAAATGGTTAGTATAACTAGGTATGAATTGGGTAGAACTAAGAAAAATCTGAAATCAATCACGTTTCTGGAAATTGGGTAGTGTAACATGTTTGGAATTCAATAGAACTAGACAATAAATTGAGTAATCAATGTGTAGATTCATTATAGTCCATTGCATGCTATCTGAAATCTCAAGTCAATTGTGTTTCTGGGAGTTGGGCAATTTAATTAATAGGATTTGGATAGAACTAGGCCATAAATTTAGCAATCAAGGAGTATATTTACTACAAATTATATGAAATATTAAATCAATCATGTCTCTGACAATTGGACAATGTTATTGATACGCCTTGGATAAAACATAGATAATAAATTTAGCAAATAAGGAGTAGATTCATTACAATTAATTGCGAACTATGTGAAATCTCAAATCAATCATGTTTTTGGAAGTTTGGTTGTATATAATTGATAGTAATTTTCGGTGCAGGCCGACGAAATATGGAGGAAAATTTAGAAGATAGTGAATGGTTCTTTCCCACTTGGGCTGCTAACCAAATCAATCAAGACAACACAATAGATATATTGGACAAGAAATTGAACAATAATGTTGATGTGGAGTAGTTGAAGAGGGCTGCAATGGTGGTGGGATGGTGCATTCAGGATGAGGAAGATCTAAGGCCATCAATGAGCCATGTTGTGCAAATACTAGAAGGCATTAGTAGCGTTTCTATTCCTCCCATTCCTAGGTCTTTAAAGGAATTGGTGGCTTGACCCATAAGCCTCATGTTTTATTGGGATAAAGAGAAGGGACCCAGGTCAAACACTTCCTCATCTCCCAATTTAAATTGTGTACATCATTCAGGTAAAGGCTTGGAGAATTTCTAAAATTCTCTAACATCCAACTCTGAGGATAGTTAGAACCATACAACCTAGGTAGGTAATAGACTTAGCTAATATGATAGCTTTACTATCTTAGATTTGTAAGTGAAAAATGACAATAGCCTTGACTACCATTAACTTTCTAGTTTTTGGAACTTATAGGTATTTTATGTATCACTAGTAGGTCATATAATTAGAACTTGTGTATATTTATAAATGCATATGAACTTTTCTAGTCATGACATTTTCCAATATTATATCTACTATTGGTAAGTGAGATGACTAGAACTTGTGTGTGTGTGTGTGTGTGTGTGTGTGTGTGTGTGTGTGTGTGTGTGTGTGTGTGTTTCTAATGTTATATGTACCATTGGTAAGTTAACTTTTGTATATATAACTAAATATTTTATTTCAATCAAATGTGTACTTTTGAGAACATTTATAATCTCTCTAAGATTTAATAGAACTTGCATTTCTAGTCCATACATTAAATAATATTATATATACCATTGGTAAGTCAAATGATTAGAACTTTTGCATGTATATTGGAACATACATTTCTTATCAACTAGTTTTTTAATTTGTCAACTTATGAATCTTTGACAATGTCATTAAAATTTTCAATGAATATTCGCAAATAGATATGCAAAATTTTCTTTTGAACTTTTATGCTTCTAGGTTATGAGCATGTTATCTATGATAATTACTATTTTTAAAGTTTAAAAATATTTGAAACTTTTTTGTTTTCTATTTTCACTATTTTATCTTCTCGGTATGTTATTTTTAGTTTTATCTTCAGTCCAAAGGTATAAAGCCTTTTTTGAATATTAAATAATAAAGTATTACATAAAGATTGCATAATTATCATAATGACTCTTATCAAAAATATACAACTCTTTGAAACCATGTTACAAGTCTTAAAAAACTAGTACAAATGCCATTTTACAAAATTGTCATATCAAAATAAAATTTTTGGAGATGCATAAACCATATTCTCTCTCTCTCTCTCTCTCTCTCTCTCTCTCTCTCTCTCTCTCTCTCTCTCTCTCTCTCTCTCTCTCTCTCTCTCTCTCTCTCTCTCTCTCTCTCTCAAAATAACTGTGTCCCTAATCATATGCATATATCCATTAGTGAATAAAATTATCAACCAAAGTACTATCACCAGTTTCTTATAATAGTATCAAAAGCCCATAGACTATTTATGTGTTAGATTATATCATTTGAAATATATTTTTATAATAAATATATTATAAGAAATATATTTTTCTTATTTTTATCTATGTAATTATCATTCTTAAGTAATATTAATGATGTTGTTATGTCAAATATTCTTCTCTATGCCATAACTTAGTTAAGTGTAAATGAAAAAATGGAGTTTTTTTTTCTAAATAGAAACAAATTCAATGAATAAAAATTATTTTAGTTCTTATTTACTAAAGAAAAATTTAAATTATACAATACATTACTTTGTTATGTACATTTATATTTTTTTTAATAATCACAAGGTAAGAAATTAAAAAATATACACAAGTACCTCCTAAGTATTGTTAATATGTAATGACACACCCTTAGTCTAATACTACTTTTTCGAACACCCACAGTTATTTGGCATTTTATCGTGCCACCATTTTTAGAAAATAAATTTTAGTATTTAATTTAGTACATAGTTTTAGACTTTACAAAGGTAAACACAATTGTTAAATGATATGAAAAAAAACACATTAACTCTAAAATCAAGTGAAATATATAATTTATGGACCAATATGACCTATACTACTTATAAACTGAAATAACAAGTTCTTTTAGAGTGAAAATTGTAGAAACTAAGATACAAAATTCCAACCTTTCTTTTAATGAACCATAATACAATTATTAATGTTGCCATGTTGGAAAAGAATCAAAATTATAAGCTTACAACAATAATTATAATATTTGTAATCTTAGTGTCTTTGTAATGTGTTTAGGGACCCCATCCAAACCTATTTTCCATTAATAAAAAACTAAATATAATCTTTATTGTCCACCCACTTATTCATAAAAATAAGTAATACTTCAGAAAGACCTAAATCATTGAAACCTTAACATGAGACTCACAAATTTCTTATTTTCACAACAATATGAGCAAGTGAGTGACAACCACATAACTATGTTCTCCAATAACAAATTTTCTCAATAAAGATCTATCCAACCTAGTTTTTATTCATAAATAAATCTTTTTTTAGTGTGAATCTGTCATTTTAGATATCCAAGTTTTTTTTGTTTTATGTGACTTCTTTTTGGTCTTTTCTAAATTTTTCTGACTATTCTTAATAATGTAATAAATTTTAAAATTATTTCCTTGATAAACATAAAAGAAACCTAGGCCTTGAAATCTTTAAAAGGTAAATGTTTTAATAAGATAAATTTTATGCCAAGGAAACTATTAATCACACCTCTCTAATGTTACAAGAACACATGATAGAATAAGGTGAGGATGAGGAAAGCCCTATCTTCCATTTTGGGTGGCTCATTGCGTCAAAGTTACAAAAGTAAAAATATTTAACAGATCTCCCTATCCCAACCACCCAAGATATTATTGTCATCACCATTCTAGGTGAAAAGCATATCTCCTTTAGAGAGAATTTGGAGATGGTGTTGGAGTGGAAAGACCTAAAGGGGTCAAATTCCCCTTTTAATAGTTATTTGTTTGCTAGTCATTGTTGGGTTTATTTTCGTTTTGCTTTTATGTCTAGTCAATTATTAAGAATTTTTGTCTTTATTTTTGTTTAATCTCACTCCTAGTGATATTCATGCCATTTTTGTTAATGGAATCTTTGTAACAGGCCGGGATCCTTTCTAATTCTTATCTAAATAAAGTATGAACACACAACATAGAAGGAATAGTTCATTCTAATTAAAAAAATAAGTATTTCTCTCACCTTTGTTGTTATCCTTTTTTCCATACATACTAATAATATGATAGTATTATGACCATATTAAGATTAGGTTGATTTGCATCATGAATTTGATATAATACATTATGACAGTTTGATGGTTATGCGTTCAGTTTGAGGCATATTGCATCATCCTTGATGAGCATCTTCTTTTATACTCTTGGTTTAGTTTGGAATCAATTAGGTTAATATTTTTAGTTCTGGTATTGTACCATGATTAGTATACATCATAGAATTCAATATCTCAATGAAATCACATTGTCATAATCATATCATGGATACATTACTTGTTTTGATCAGTATTGTTGCATAGTCATTACAACCAAAAGTTATCATGATCACAAGTTGACGAAGCATAATCATGGATATATAAATTAGTTTGTATTAAAGACAAGATTCTTATGCTAAAAATTTTGTATTAGTTGTATATGTTTATAGCACCAAGATGTGGTAAGTTAGAATCAAAATTTTAATTGTATAAGTAACTCATGTTGTTACCATGGCATTTTTAAAAGTTTATTACTAGGTAAGGCCTTTTGGTCGTCCCCTAATACCCTTCATGTGGTGAGATCATGCTTAGTATATTCGGTAATGTTAATGGCACTCTTATCGATATTCACTTACAAAACATATTGTAACTTGGGCTTCATTTAGTAAACCTAGCTCTCTTGAGCTAGGGTTCTTCCCATTAGAGATGACAATTGGAAAGAATTGTTGTATAATTTCTACTTCATGGGCCACTATAGTGATTTAGATTGTAAAGTAAATTTAATATTTGAGATTGTGATACATTCAATTGTAAACTTGGAATGGTATAGAGGTAGAGCATATAGGATTTGACAAAGATTTACAATCACATTTCAATACTAAGTGTTATTATTTATTTTTATTTGTTGTTAATCTTTTAACTATGATTAATCTTTAATTTAAATATTTAATTCATCTTTGTTCACTTTTGATTATATATATGATGTTATTTTTGTTTCAATTTTATTTGTTCTACATAGAAACACTTATCGGGTCTTTCATTGTTTAACCCATGTTTTAGAAAGTTTGATGAATTTTTATTGATGGGTCAATTTGGTTGATAGTTTTGATTTTTAACATCTTGGTATTATTATATCAGGGTTATTTCTCTCATATGTGTCATGTTTATTCAACTTTGACAAACATCAATTTCATTCTCTATTGATTTAAACCCTGGTTAAGGGTTTGAGTTTTTTAAAGTAGATAAATTATTTTTTGTTTGTCACTATGTGATGCTATTATTATATGTCTATTCTTCCTTCACATTAGTGGTTTTTCATTTGATCTCATAACACATTATCTCATATGTCTATGACCAACTTATATTTTTCATTTACACTATTTCCATATACTTGAACTTTGAGCCTTTGGTATACCATGAATATAGAATTGGTATACAAGTCATGTTTCTTGTACTCATGTGGACATTTTGTCAAACTAGAATTTGAATCTATAGTATGAGTTTGTGTACTTAGGTAACTAGAGTTGGGTCAGTGTTTTAAAAGATATTGCAGAAGGAGGATGTTTAGTAGTAGAAGTTACTAGTGCTAACCAAGGTTGAATATATAACTTGTAAGAACATCCGTTTTGGGAAGAATTGTTGATAGAACAATAAAATGCAAAAAATGTTTATTTTGAAAGGTATATCTATATTTTATTATTGGATTAACATTGTTATGAAAGAAAAGGTAGTATTATCTTTGAATATTAGATGATGGAGAATGAAATTTTTAGATAACTGATACATAATAGTATTACATATTAAATAAAAAATATCTATAGAACATAGATTGAAAACATACTTGAATTGGATGTGTGATTTTAAAACAATTGCATTTGATCCTTATGATGAGTTTTAAATACTTGACCAGGTTAATAATGTTGTATATATACTTGTAGAGAAGAATGATTTGGTATATAGAGAGAGAGAATTTTTTTTCTTTGTTGAAAGATATTTTTGTCAGTTGTGCACAATTTGATATACTGTTTAGAAATACCTCATTGAGACTAATGATTTTCATTATTTATCATAGATTATTTAACACAAAGTCCTATTTGTATCCAATGATCTATGGTATTGGGTTTTATTTGTGGGGAGATTGTTGATTCCCACCTTTTTTATGTGTGCTAACATTAGTGTTTTGTCATTGATATCAAGATACTATTATTATTGCAGGTGACGTGTTTAGCTTGTTAAGAGAAGATGATTTCAGTGTTTTAGGTGATTTATTGAAGATCTTTTTCTACTATTACGGAAGGTGTTTCATATTTGACTATATTTGATTCTGGTCAGCTTATAGAGGATCACATAATAGATTGAGTGAGTTATGGATGATTTATTAGCTAACTGTATTTCAGTATACTTGTGTTCTGAGGTTGATTTTTCCCTATAGTGAAAATTGATATGGTTGATTCAGTTAATGAAAAGTTAGTGGAAATGTTGGGATTTACTTTCATTTTCTCATCAGGTATTGTCCATGATTCAAAGTCTGTAAAGTTAAACCCTTTCAGTGTGATAGAGTTTTAAATTTAGTGTTGTTGGTATTAATTATATCGATGAGTTCAGATTTAGAGATTGAGTTGATGCGAAGGTTCACAAAGCTATTCCTACTTCTTGATTGTATTATTGGATCTTGTTATGACCATGTTTCAATGGTTCACATTGATTGTGGTGATTACATTTAGTATTTTTCTAGCATGTTTTTGTTCTCCATTTAGGTCCAAGCCTACTCGAAGAAGCAACATATTGTGATTCTTGACGTGGATTTGGTGAAGTTGTTACATATTCAAGGATAAATATTTGGGTCCTATTTAAGTCTTGGCCGACTTGATTTGGATTATATTATAGTTTTAGCATAATATTTATATAAATTATTCTTATAGGTCTTAGTTGACCTTTTTTTTTACTATTCATTTTAATAAGTATAAATGGGCAGGTATATGCACAAAGATGGGGGACCAAAAAGGTGCCACTTTTCTTTTTGGTCACCTATCAACCATAGTGCATACAAACTAAAGAGCATGTGCCCTATAGGGAACACACGCTATGGCTTGGGTAATTCAAACTATAGGGTGTGAGACCTATAGGGTGCATAGGGCACATGCACTTTGTACAACCAAAACATTTCCACCCCAATGCACCCTATGCAAAACCAAAAAAGTGTAATCCATATTCTTACATAGCATGTGTGCCCTATGAAAAATGAGAGAGAGAGAGAGTATTAGCTAATTCCAATTCCAATGGACTATATTAGCTAAGTCTATATTTGACTATTTCCCTTATGACCCTCTCTCTCTCTCTCTCTCTCTCTCTCTCTCTCTCTCTCTCTCTCTCTCTCTCTCTCTCTCTCTCTCTCTCTCTCACACACACACACACACACACACACACACACACACACACAAGGATGGAATACTCTCACTCGGCCAAAACTGACCAAGCCCTAAAAAAGATTACACAGGAAAACCCTGCCAATTTTTGGAAAAACTCGGCAAAAAGCTCAGGAACTTAAAAATAGCATAAAATTTAATTAAATATGCTTTTTTTTTTCTGCAAAATTCTATGAGAAGATGCATCCAATGAGTTAATTAATGAGAAAAAAAAATAAAGAAGCTAAGTTTAGATATATATAAATGCAAAGTAGGTACAAAATCACATTCTCATGTGGAATGCTGACGACTGGAAGAAAAATAGTAAATAGTTTCTACAAAACTAGTACATGAGTCTATGATGCTTGATCATTGATCAATGTCAAATGTCAAAGTATTCATAACTAGGTCTTAGGTAGTCTTTGTTGGTGGCTATTTTCAAGTCCCTAGGTCTGACAAATAAGGTTTGAGTGATTTTGGCCTAGTGGGAAGTCATGTCTGTCTCAGATTTGGGTGAGAACTAAGCTAAGTCTGTCATAGAGATGGGGTCAAAACCAAGTGATTTGTCATAAAATAGGTTAAAACCCTTTGGGAATCCTCTTGCCAGCTTTAGTTTGACCTTAGAAACCATGATGGATTGTAGGATGTAACCTTGCTGAATCCTAAAATTTGGCTAAGTCTAGAATTTTTTGAAAACCCCCAAAATCTAGAATCTGCATCTTAACTCCTATGAAGCTGGAACCTATCCCAAACATCTTGGAAGTATTATATTTTATAATTTATACAAATATAACTTAAATTATAAGAAATTAAACTTATACTTAAATGTTATATTTGTATAAATGCTCCCACCCCTGAAGTGGAAAATGAGTTTTTTTGGTCATGCGGTTATATTATGCAAACACAGGGGAGTATAACATCATTGCACACATACACACACACAAACATCTCTCTCTCTCTCTAACTATTTCTCATCACTATTTAAATCTATGACTTAAATAGGGCACCCGCCCTATGGAAGTTGTAGATTTCAATATTGTGCATGCCCTATAGGGTGAGTGCACTATTGAAGTCTAACTATCTTCAATTTCTTGTTGAAGTTCAAAGTTTACTGATTTTAGGAATAAAGTGGCATCTTATACCCCCTTTTTGGTCCCCCATCTTTGTGCACTTTCCTGGGCAATCATTTGTGATTGTGGTGTGTGTATAGAAGAGAAGGAGGATATTTTATATTTTGTGGTTTGTGTACAAATTGTACTTGATTAAACTTATATTAGGATTGTAGATACTGTAAGTTAGCTCAGTTATATTGGACAATTTGTCCACCCTTGTAAATTGTAATCAAGGACTTATCAGTGAACTTGACTAAGGGCCAAATCATTATATTATGAGCAATGAGTTCTAGACATTGGCCTTATGAATGTATGTGCATCCCTCTTTCATTTTTATTTTCTATTAAATAGGTAGTACTTTTGACAAAGTACATCTAACTAGTGTGATTAAGTCCCATCGAGGTTTTCCCTTAACTGGGTTTCCTCGAGAACAAATTTGGTTTTATGTGTTATGTGTTGTGGATCTTGTATCACTATTTATCTAAAAGATCATTAATTATTTTAATTGGTTTTAAGTTTTAAATTTTTAGGGTAGAATTAATTCACCTCCCCTCTCAGTTGCACTTGCCTCCTTTTGGGCCAAAAAATTGGTATCAGAGCTAAGTACTTTTTGAAGAAGCTTCATCACTTGAAGAATATCTAACATGGAAAGTATAAGCAAATATAGTCCTAACTTTTATGGAAGAATTGTCTTATATGGAATGATCAAATGACTACTTATCTGATATGCATGGGAGATGAATATTGGGTTATCACAGAGAAGCCTTGCAATATTCCTAGTGACTTGTCTCTGGCTACTACTAATGAAAAGAATAAATTGAAGGAGAACATGATAGAAAGAGAAGATTTGATCAATTTCTTTTTAGATACATAATATTCTCACATATACGACTTGAGGACAACACATGAGGTATGGACTAAATTTGAAACAATTTATGAAGGTGACAAATATGTTAAGAAAGATAACTTATAGGGTCTTAAAGGAAAGAATGAAGATATGCATATGAATGAAGGTGAAAGTTTTTAGATAATAAATGATGACCTATGTTAGGCCATTTTCCAGTCAATGCAAAAATCCTTTGAAAATGGCCTCTTCCCTGCTGCAAACTTGTTTTAATATACGAAGTAAATCCATAATATTTCATGGTGTGCACTCTTAGCCATATGATCTTCATTATATCACCAAGCTCCAGTTCTGATCGCATCTCCTAAATCAAAAAATCCGGGGAGATATTCAAGTTTCAAGGTCTGCAGGAAACAATTTCAAAATCTTCCTAAGTGTCGAAAACCCACAATATTTTTGAAAACCCATGATGTTTTCGGTCTCCCTGCTACCTTTTGGTCTACATGAAAACCTTGGATGTTTTCAATCTTTCACCGAAAACCCTGTGTGTTTTTGACCTCGCACTTCTGCCCTGTTTGTTGGCATTCCCTAACTATGCAAGTTTGACGAGATGGTGGGCCTAGGTCTTCAAGGGTTTTAAAATGATTGGTTGTCACATGATCGCATGTCAAAAATTTCTGACATGTGACTGGTTACTTCTTGTGCTGGGGCCCATTGGCAAGGAGGGCAGTGGTCCCACTAGCAGTTATGTGGCATCCTCTGGTTGGTTGTCGTATGATCGCATGTCAGAGTTTTCTAACATGCGATCATACAACTGGTTGACACCTATTCCTGAGCCTGGTGGCAAGTGGTGATGTGGCATCTTTCAATTGGTCGATGTGATGGTGACATGGAAGTTTTCGATGGGGTCATTGTCAGAGGGGTTTGCGGGTTGGCTAGCGTGTATCAAGATCTACGACTGGCACATGATCTCAAGGAATTTTCTCCCCCCTTGAGATCATACGTGGATCATCCGATTAAAGGGGCTTGTTATTAGTGGGTCCAACATGCTATGGAGATGCTGATGTGCGTGATCTTCATTGGTCGGGGAGCTGTGATGTGGAAAGTTGTCAGCAGAGCTGAGGTTGTAACATGTTTGATGTGGTGCCAGTTGTTCGGTCTCACTGACATGGTGGTTCCTAGTTGGAGGTTGATGGTGGCAAGTGCTAATGGTTTGTTGCATGTTCGCATGAGCCAGTTTCAGGCTATGTGATCATGTGACAAACCCTCTGTGTTAGCGGTGGCGGTTATGTGGCAAGGTAGAAGGGTGACGTGGAGGTGTGTTGCATGTTTTCTTAGCCCATTTCCTGGCTATGCGTTCATGCGACAACTATTGAATCTCGCCATTGCAGAGTTAAGGTGGGTCCACGGTGCCAGTGTTGCCGAGTTGCTTGATTTTGGTTGGCTGCTAGCTGGTGATGTGGCCGATGACTTTTCAGAGGGTTTGTGATTGGCTTTGTGCAGTTAAGTGGTCGCGGTCACATGATTGCAAGGGTGAGTTTGGTGCCTTGCGATCATGCGACCAAGCACAAATGTAACTGAGATTTTTGTTGCGGTTAATGTCGCGAAGCTCAGGAAAGATAAGAGGATCTACGGTCGGGACTTAAAGCTGGTCTTAGTTTGAATATGGGCTGTCGATTCCTTGTAGGTGCCAAGATGTGACCATTTGAACTTGCAGAGGGTTTTGCGACAGGAGGTACCAAAACTTATGGCTTTAGTGGTGGTTTTCAATTGGTTTGGTGGCAATGGTGGTTGTAGTGTGGTCCAAGGGCTCTGTGGTAGTTTGTTGCAATGTTTTTGTACCTAGTGGAGTATGTTTTATGCTTAAGGTGTATTTGCAGGTGGCCGATTAGACTAATTTTTAGGGCAATTCCTTGGTGTCTTGTACTGAGCTCGTAGATTTTCATGATTGTAGATCTGCCTGAGATTTGTTTTCTCCAGGTTGCCTGTGTTTTCTACCCCTACATTCAATTTTGATGTATTCCTATTGGTTAGGTGGGTGAAAACCCTAACCCTTACCATGGTTGCTCGTAGCTTGTTGCATCCTAACTTGTTTGGGATTCCAAGGTAACCAGTGGTATAAATAGTTGAAATTTTGACTTTGTAAGGGTTCCAGCTTAGAGTTCTTTTCTGGTTCCAAGTGAAGGGTCCTTTCCTATAGATATTTCCTTTTCTCTGCATATAGAGTTCCCTCTTTCCTCTCTGGTTTTTTTGAGTATACAGTGCATATTGTAGCAGATTTGTCTTATGTGTGAGGATTGAATATATTCTTCCTGTTACCAAACTATCTCCATTTGAATTTTGGATTCATTAATCATGCATCAAGGGTGTTTGATTTTCTGTTTGCACCGCCTATGTGCTTGCAAGTGGAGTTGTCTTCGCAGGGATAACTGGTTCAGAGCTAGTGTTCATGTATGTATGAGCTGAGGTGTCAAAGATATGCCATGCTGGTCTTCCAGTGGATGCTGGTTAATGTATTATCTATTTATAGGTCTCTTCTAAGGGGAGGGTTAAAATCTTTTGAGTGGATAATAACATACTTGAATACATAGGTGGGTGCTAAGTTAAGGTTTGGTCATGGTGTGTGATTGATGTCAGGCATCAACACACTGAGTATATTGTTTCTTTGTTTCATAGCTTTCTCTTGCAATAGGGTATTTGACTCTGTGGCCCATTGGATAAGGCACTGGTCTATGAGAGACTTAGGGTATCTTAGGGGTCCCTTCCATCCATCTAAAATCATTCACATTCAGTCCCACCCTTTCCCTTTCATGTTGTTAGTGTAGGTCTCTCATTTTCATACTCATTCCATGCAAGTAGGGCTATCGCATGAGATATTGGTTTCATTTGAGGTACATGATACCTATAAGGGTTTGAAAACCATTCCACAGCCAGTTACCTGCAGACCTGTAGTGTGACACAAGTTAATATGTGTGTGCAGATGAGGTATACCCACCTGAGTGATGTGGAGCTCAAAGTGTAGAAGGATCTCTCTTTGATCCTTGTCAGTTAGCCCTTTTTCCTTTCAAATTTGGAGTGTTGAGTGAATGTGACACTAGCCCTGTCAATCCTAATGCCAAGCTAACCTTTGGGGAAAAAGAACTCCAACAAGATAATTGGAGAAAAGAATGGAGAATGTGAAGATGATAAGCAAGCTACAAAGGTATATGTGAGACATTGGATCAGTTTTTATATTGTCATTGATGTCAATTAGTTTTGACTACACTTATCATAATAGTTGCAAACACCTAAAGAAGGAAATTCCAGTGAAGGAAAGAGATGTTAACATCAAGATGAGATGTATGAGTAAGTTATGATTAAGGTATTAATTGGGTAACTTATTGATGAGTATATGGTCGTATGATAGTGATTTAATTAGATTACATGATTTTCTTAAAGTGTAGTGTATATGAAGAACTTAGTATACATCGAGAAGGTGTAGTATACAATGAGAAGGTGTAGTGTATGTATGAGGTACAATATTAACCAAGTAGGAAGAAACTGACATATATCACAATATTGACCGAGTAGGATAAATAATATGGAACATGTGATTACCGATATGACATGATGAGTTGGACAAATCTAGAAGATTCCAAAGATAAAGATAAAGTTTGTTATGAAGATCTATGGCTAAAAAAATTCAAGGTTGATCAGATTATGAAGATTGAAAATGTTTGAAGGCACAAGTTTCGAGGAAGGTTAAAAAGGTAAAATCAAAGATGGAGATTAAGAGGAAAAATCTATTTCTCAAAAGAAAATAGTTTATCATAAGGAGAAAAGAGATTCAAAGATTGAATTGTGAGTGAAGAAAATTTTATATATATGCGAAGATGGTCAGATAGGTTAAAGAAGAACTGAGTGATTCTACAGACAACACTGAGCATCAAAAGGAGAACACCAAGGATAACAAAGATAAAGGAAGAAGGATATTGAAGAGATTATGATGAATATAGATATATTGAACTTAGCATAGATCCAAAAATAAGAAAAGGAAGTTGCATTTGATTCAGGTCATTTACTATTACTTTCTAACCATTGCATACAGATAAAATCTTTTAACTGAGTAAGGCATAATGATCTTTTTCTATTTCTTGATGACATTCAATGAATTTTGATTATTTTCTTATTGACCCAAGTGAATGTACACTTACAGAGAACTATTAGTGATAAATTCTCTAACAAGGTCACACCCTATAGTGTATTTTGTAACCTTTAAGACGGTTGGTTGTTAACCAAGCTCACTTAAGAAGAGTGAAAATATTTCAAGTACTGGTCACATGTGTGTTTCCCCTTAACTAGGTTTCCATGTTAAAATCAAGTGTTAAATGTGTATGCATGTGATGCTTTGTTATTTTACTTTACACATTACAATAATTGGTTTGATCTATATATACTAGATAATTTATTTGACAGCCAGTTAATGAATCATAAAGGCACAGTTTAGTTTTTACTATGTTGTTTAGTTTATTTGTTGAAGTTGGTTTATACGTCTGAGAGTGAATTTGGGACTTTAGGATAAGTGGGCATAACTGATTCACCCTCACTCTCAGTTATCTAACAATTGGTATTAGAGAAAGAGTACTTAAAGGAAGAAGTTTGAAGAACTTAAGTTAAATATCTAAAGATGTATAAGAGAGATGTACCAAAATTGAACAAAGATAATTTCTCAACATGGAAAAATAGGATGACCTTATATCTATCAGACATTGGAGATTTTGTAATATATTATTTTGAAAATAATTTCATAACTTCTACTGGTCCTCTGACTGTCAACCAGATGAAAGAAAAATAAGAGCATAATGCAATGATGATTGAGATTGTTTCTTCTCAGTGAGATGCCAAATTTGAAGATATTAAGAATTATACAACTGCAAAAGAAATGTGAAACAAACTGACACTAGTTCATGGAGGATATCTAAATTTTCTCAAGGAAAAAGCATAAACCTTAATAGGAAAGTTTGATGATATGCAAATGAAAGAAGGTGAAAACATTACTCAATACAACAATCAAGTTAAGGAAGTGGTGACTGCTATCTGAGGAGAAGGTGGAATTATTGTAGAAGAAACTATGGTAAATAAAATTATCAGAACACTTTTTCCTTCCTATGTTATTAGAGTCTCAATAATATAGGAAATGAGAGCAGTTCCTGGTATTGTTGTTTCTCTTGATAGTTTGATTGGTAGATTGACTACATTTGAGGTTAACAACTATGATAACAGTAATGTGCCTAAGGTAGAATTAGCATTTGTGTCATCTTTGAAAACTGGAAGATCAAGTAGTAGACATCAAATAAGAAATGAAAGTGATAGTGAAGCTAAAGAAGATGAACTTGATGAGCTTGAGGAATTATAAGTGTACCAAAAGTTAAAGGGAAACACTGAGGTAAGGTACCCTTGGTATATTTCAAATGTAAAGAGATTGGTCATATTGCTGCAAGATATCCTATTACAAATGATAATGAGAAGACAACTGAAAGATCAAATGAAAGAAATAATGACAAATGAAATTACTGAGATCAAAGAGGTAACCAACAACATGGAAATAGAGACAACTGACACTACAGAGATATAGTAAAAAATTCATGCTGCCTAGTTGTTGATGATGATGATACCGAGACTAAAACTTATGAAGATGTGGAAGTGGTCTTTGTAGATTTAAAGGAAGATTATAAAGAAGAAGAAATGTATGTAGAAAAGGCACTTATTTCAAAAGTAAGAAAAAATGATACTTTGACAAATTTTCACATATGAAAATTCTTGGTTTAATGCTTAAAATAGTTCACTTTGAGTTGTACCTACAAAATGTTTTGGATATGAAATTTTTACACCAATCTCTTCATCTTTCATCTATATAGTGTCCCTTCTATTGGAAGAAACGCAAGAGTGTTTGGTCCAATATTCAATTACTTATCTTTTTATATCTTTAGAAATTCTATATTTTTGAGGAAGCCTACAAATATTTATCCAATTATTTTTAATGTTTTCATATAAATATTTATCCTCCTAATATATCTTTGAATAGTTCTTCTAGATACAATTGGTAATTTAGAAATTACTTGAATTTTTCTATACTAGGATAATTTCTTACTAGAAATTATATTCATCAATGCTCTACATGCAACGCTTGAATCAACTCCTTGACTTATGCTATAAATAAAGCTAAGTGTTTCTTGTAAATTCTCAATTATTGTTTCTTTAACATATGTTAATCTTTTCCTATTATCAACACCCAGCAAGTCCAAAATAGGGATCATTTCTCTTTTCTTGAATAACATGGGAAATAATTATACTCTTCTAAACATAGATTTATTTTGAAAATATTCATACCTTTTTTTTTCAATACAATTTCAATGTGCTTTCAAGTACCACATGTTCAGATGAAATTTTATTGAAAAGAGAATCCATATCTATATCCATCAAATTATCTATGCCAAAATTAATATCTCTAGCTTGACTACTACCAATTTGTTCATGTGCATGAGTTGTAGCTTCTTGAACGTCAAGATATTACTCTTGCTACATTTTGTATGACCTTTCATTTTATCATCCCTCTTTCCATCATACATACTTGATCCCATCCTTTGATTACCCATTACATAATCTATTAAAATTTACATCTTCAATTCATCTATACACAAAAAACTACATATACCCAATAAAAAACTCATATATAATATTTATAAGTCCATAAATCTAAAAAAATTCAATTTCTTTTTACAAAAATAAAACAAAAAATAATTGAAAACTAGGAAAAGATAAAAGTATAAAATCAACTTGAAAAAAATCTAACCTTTTTACCAATTTATTTGAAAAATCAATTAAAAGTTTACATTTGGTTTTTATTCCATTTTAAAAAAATCTCTTAAATATGGGGCTGAAATGGCATATTCACTCACATGACTCTAGTGGTTAGCTATACAAAAGAAAAATATTAAATGATATTAAAAAGTTATAAAATATATAGTGCACTAGAGGAGAGAGCCCTTTTCAAGAATGTGTAATTTACTTTTTGATTGGGATAAATTTTAAAGTAAAAATATTGTGGGAGATAAAAACTATCAATTTCAGGTAAGTTGGACTTTGAATTGTTATAATAGAGAAACTATACATCAAAAACTATTTTTTTCTTTCATGCACTTTCTATATATGTCATCTATAATGGGTTTTGAAGTCAAAGGAAAAAATAATTTTTATATTTAGTCTTTTGGTGGGAACTAGACCTCTTGACTTCTAGTATTTTTAGCAGTTTAAAATTTGGCTTTAAAAATTATAAAATATATCATTGTTTGTTCAAGCAACTTATTACTATTGTTCTACGCACTCAGTCTATGCTTGATGGTAAATTTGCAACAATACAAAGAGTTATGAGGAGAACAATATGTTCTCCTTAGCCCAAATGAGGCTCCTTACCTGGAATGTCAGAGGTATTAATGCCTCTGACAAAAGGCAAAGGGTCAAGCAACAATTGGACTCTTTGTTACCTGATATTATTCTTTTGCAAGAAGCCAAATTGTCACAAGAAGTTTTCCAAAAAAAATTTGCTAAGTGGTCATTATGGAAATCTGCTCATTCCCAAGGTCTCGATGCTTTAGGAGGTATTACTATGCTTTGGAATCCTAGTACAATTTCAGGTTGCCTTATTCAATAAGAGGATAATTGGCAACTTCTCAATTTTAAGCATTTTGAAATATCTTTTATGGTGATTAATGTATATGGTCCTACCCTGACATAGGATAAGTGCAAACTTTGGCTATTAATCTCTCATCTTATGCAGGATCATGAAGATACAAATTTTTTTTTGGTTGGGGACTTTAATGCCATTGTGTCCCATCATGAAAAGAAGGGTGGCATATCTCCACCCACTAGGGTCATGGATAATTTTTGCAACTTCATTAAGGAAAATGATTTGAGTGATATTGTTCCGGGTAATGGGATGTTCACTTGGATTAATAGGAGATAGGGTTTCCTACAAATTGCTAAAAGGTTAGATAGATATTTGTTGTCCCTGAGTTGGAAGTTGTCACAACTTGATGTATCTTTAGAAGTGTTACCATTTATTGGGTTTGATCTTTATCTAGTTTTGCTAAATATTTATGTTGGTTTCTTATTCCCTAAGTCCACATCTTCTTTCAAATTCTAGAACATGTGGTTTAGACATCCACACTTCTTGCCATTAGTCAAGGAGTGGTGGATTAGTGCACTATTTGTTGAAGGGTCTAAAATGTTTCAGTTTTATAAAAAACTTCAGCACGGTAAAAGAAATATCAAGAGCTGGAACAAGCATGTGTTCAATAACATCTTCACACAAAATGATAAGGTGGCTAAAGAGTTAGAGAATATTCATTGTCATATTATTCAGTATGGTTTGGACTCAGATCATTTTATTAAATAAAAGGTGTTGCAAGTTGAATGGGAAGATCTTTGTGGGAGAGAGGAGGAATTTTGGAGACAAAAGTCAAGAGAAATATGGCTTAAGAATGGTGATAAAAACACTAAATTCTTCCATATGTCAGTAAAACAAAGGCGGGAGGCTAATGTTGTGTTTCAAATTGAGCATTCCGAGTCCAGCTTACTCTTGAAGGAGGCTAGAGACATTTAAGAAGAGGGTGTTAAATTTTTTTAAAATCTTTTAGACCCACATCAAGGCCCTCAACCATCTCCTCAACTAGAAGAAGATTTACTATCAGTCATTCCTCAATTGGTCACCCCTCAAGATAATGTAGAATTAGTGAAACCATTCACATTAGCAGAAATTAAGGAGGTAGTTTTCACTATGCCTATAAAAAGGCCCTAGGACCGGATGGGTACACTACTATTTTCTATCAAAAATGCTAGGATTTCATTGGTTTTGAGTTACTTTCAGTAATGGAAGAATCTAGGAAGCACGATTTTATGATCAATAATTTTAACACCACCAATATTGCTTTGATTTTGAAGTCTTCATCCCCTAAGACATTTGTAGATTTTAGACCAATCTCTTTGTGCAACACGGTTTACAAATTCTTCACCAAACCAATCTATCTTAGGCTCTAAAAGCCTTTGCCCAAAATCATTTCTTCAAAGCAAGGAGGATTTGTGCAAGGGAAGGACTCAATGGAAGGTGCCTTAGTCACTCATGAGGTTCTTCATTTGGTAAATACTCATCAAATACCATCCTTTGTAGTCAAATTAGACATGATGAAGGATTATGATAAAGTTAACTATAACTTCATCATTAAAGTGCTTCTAAAATTTGGCTTTTCTCCTAAATGGTGTAAATGGATCAAGGCATGTTTATCTGAGGCTTCATTCTCAGTAACTATAAATGGGGTTCCTTCAATTTTCTTCTCTTCCTCCAAAGGGGCGAGGCAAGGAGATCTGATCTCACTACCACTTTTTATTATTATGGCTAAAGCATTCAGCAGATTGATCTCTTCTAAGCATGCTCTAAATCAGTGGAGGGGGATACAAATTCCACAATCTACAATTTCAATCACTCACTCCCTCTTTGTAGATGATACTCTCTTATTTGGCCATGCAACAATGCAAGAAGCTAGAGTTATGAAAAAAGTATTGGATTTGTACACTTCAGTATCAGGACAAAGCATTAGTGCCCCAAAGTCTAAACTATACATCTTCTTTAAAAATGCAATTATTTCTTCTAAGATAGTTCAGATTTTGGGGTTTTAGGAAGATCTTCTTCCTTGAGTCTACTTGGGAATTCCCTTTTTTGTAGGTTCAAAAAAAACTATGTACTGGAAGACCATTGTGGACAGGATAAAAAATAGAATTCCTTCCTAGAAGTTAGGTGCCTTTCTTTGTCTGGTAGAATTCTCGTAGTCAGATCTGTTCATTCATCTATACCAAGCTATTTCATTTTTGTTCTTCATGCTCCAACAATAGTGATTAAACAAATTAGGCAAATTCCTATGGAGTAGTAATATGTCAGGGTAGTGAAAAATTGCTTTAATTTATCTCCAGGAGATGGCTTTAGATAAAAAATGTGGTGGGGTGGGTCTTCACGATCTTTCTGTTAGAAATAAAGCATACAAAGGAAAGTTGGTTTGGCACATGATGAAGAAATCAAATAGAATATGGTACAAGATTATGCAATCAAAACACCTGGACTCTATAGATCCCACTTGTATCATCTCTCTTGCTTCTCTACCCAAAGGATCTGAGATATTGAATTTTATGGCCACCTCCAAAAAAATTGTTGGTGATTACATATCCAAGGAAATTAACTATGGGTGGAGGGCATGCTTTTGGGATGATTTGTGGAATAGCTTCCCCCCTCTAGTAAGTATTCCTAAATTTTTTTATTCTATCCATGTTTTTAAATCCTCTTGGGGAGATAAGGTGTGTCAGTATATAGATCATGTGGATCCAATGTCACATCGGGTCACTTGGAAGGAGCCTAGTATTCTTCCTATTTTTGATTTTTATGCCAACCTATTCAAGGATATTTTAAAAGAGATGTAGGTATTTTATCAAGACAATGAGGATTCAATTTTTTGGGCCCCTGCATATGATGGTAATTATTCAGTTAAGGCTAGGTACATGTCTCTTAGTAGAGTATTGGATACTAGAATCAAAAGTAGGGAATTCTCATTTTGTTGGAATGATCACACATTACCTAAAGCTGGATGTTTCTCTTGGCTAGCCCTCTGAAAGAGACCACTCACTAGTGATAGGCTAGAAAAATTCAACATTTCTTAGAGGTTTAGATGTATCCTCTTCCAAAGATCATGTGTTTATACAATGTGAGTGATGAAGGGTGCTCTCCTTAATACCACAAACACATAACAGAAAAAGAGAAACAACAACAATATGCAAGAACAGAAAATTGGCTTCTTATTATCTCTACAAATGTGGAATTACAAACTTTCAGAATCACAATATGCAAAGCCACATGGGCATTCCCTTACAATATTCTGTAGGACAAAGCCTCGAACTATTACCCAGATCTACTACCCCAGAACTATTCTAAACTGCCTAAGACAATAATACAGCCTTCCTTATATAGGCAATTTTCCACCGCCTGGGAAGGTTCCAGAATTTTAGCCAATAAGGCCGACCAAACTTAGAATTATTTTATTTTACATTTTATTACATCATAGTCGGCTCAAGATAACCTTTGAAACCCGAACATAAATTTTGAAGAAAATTATTTTTCGCCATTTCGGGTGGCCCAACTTTCGAAGACCATAAGTCATCACCAGTTGACCCGATCGGCTATTATAACCCCATTTCGGAAATGCCACGAAGCGCTCTATAGGCTTGACCAATGCAAGCGCCCATCACCCAAATTTTTGACCTCATCCGGGGCCTCTAAAGCCTTCAAAACTGAGTTCAAAGTTTCTGTACCCTGCTGCCAATACCGAAAATCTTCAATATCTTCCAATATACACTTGATCTGGCAATGAAACTTTACTGGCAGACTTATATGACCAAAATCAACCTCCAAGAAAGAAATCAGATCATTCTGAGCACATACAAAAATTACCAAAAATAGTAACTTTTCATAAATAGCAGCTCTGCACAAAATAGCCCTTACTGAAAATAAAAAATAGAAATATTTTTTTTTGGGTGATGCAAGATTGCTCTTACACCCAGGATGCTCCTGCATCAGACACCCGGGGTAATTTGAGAAGTGACCCTGTCACGACTCAGGTGTGCAGAGGAAAACCAAGACGGCTAACCTCCTCCTTTGTCAACCATGATGAATCTTCAACAGGTCATCCTTTCCACTTGACCAGATATTCTTCATATGTCCTGTTCCTTGTGCTTCTGCCAACACGACTGTCCAGTATATCTTCGATCTCCTTAGTGTCTGAACTAGTTGCTGGAATACTCCACTGTGCTGCTGTGATCTCATCTTCAACACCTCCTTCATGATACTCTGTCAGATCTGAAATGTTAAACACTGGTGAAATATTTAGCTCAGTAGGCAATTCTACCTCATATGCGTTTCCTGAATCATGTTTCTTCAGTATCTTACATGGTCCAAACTTCTTCATTTTCAACTTGTTATATGTACCAACTAGAAACCGCTCCTTCTGCAAATGAACCATGACTTCGTCACCAACTTGAAATTCTTTATACCTCCTTTTCTCATCTGCCTTAGCCTTATACTGTGCGTTCATCTTGGTAATATGCTTCCTCACCTCTTCATGGATGTTCTTCAAGTGTTCTGCAAAATCTTCAGCTTTAGCACTACTTATTTCTCCTTTATCTATTTTCCTCAATTCAGATGCATTTCTTGGACTACTTCCATATACAATTTGGAATGGTGATTTACCAGTGCTCCTATTGACAGAATTATTGTATGCAAATTTCGCCTGTGGTAAAATCAAATCCCATCCTGTTGGCTTATCTCCAACCAAACATCTCAGCAAATTTCCCAAACTCCTATTCACCACCTCTGTCTGTCCATCAGTCTGTGGATGATGTGATGAACTGAATTTCAAATCTGTCTTCAACTTCTTCCATAATGTATGCCAGAAATATCCAACAAACTTAGTGTTCCGATCTGAAACTATGGTCTTTAGCAAACCATGAAGTCTCACTACTTCTCTGAAAAACAACTCTGCTACGTGAACATCATCATTAGTCTTCTTGCAGGGAATAAAATGTGCCATCTTTGAAAATCGGTCAACTACTACAAAAATTGAATCGTGTCCCCGCTGTGTCCTTGGTAAACCAAGAACAAAGTCCATGCTGATATCCTCCCAAGGCTTCTCTGGTACAGGTAATGGCTGATACAGCCCTGTATTCTGCTTCACTCCTTTCGCCATCTGACATACTTGGCAACTCTGTACAAACTTCTTCACATCTTGCTGCAATTGTGGCCAATAATAATTCTCACTAACCAAACCAAGAGTTTTATCACGACCAAAATGTCCAGCCAATCCCCCGCTATGCTTCTCTTTGATGAGATTCTCCCTCATAGAACTTCGTGGAATGCACAACTGACTCCCTCTGAATAGCATATCATCCTGGATGATGAAATCCAACCATTTCGTCCTGTCTAGAGTAACAGGTTCTGTACAAGCTTTCCAAGCTTCACCAAAATCAGGATCCTCTGGATACAAATTCTTGAGTTCCTTGAACCCAACCACTTCAATCTGCATTTCTGTCAGCAATAGTTTCCTTCTGCTAAGAGCATCTGCAACCCTATTAGACTTTCCACTTCTGTGTTTCAAAACAAATGTATAACTCTGCAAAAACTCAACCCATTTCAAATGCCTCTGATTCAATTTTCCTTGACTATTCAAATATTGCAAAGCTTGATGATCAGTATACAAAACAAACTCCTTAGGAAGCAAATAGTGTCTCCACTTCTTTAATGCCTGAACTATAGCATAAAATTCCTGATCATAAACAGAATATTTCCTCTTGGCATCATTTAACTTCTCACTGAAATAAGCAACCGGTTTACCTTCTTGGCTCATTTAAGCTCCTATTGCAGTACCACTAGCATCACAATCTACTTGAAACACCTTATTAAAATCTGGAAGTGCTAAAACAGGTTGTTCTGTAACTTTTTGTTTCAACAATTGAAAACTCTTTTCTGCCCCTTTAGTCCACTTAAACTCTTTTCTATCCCCTCTCATTGTTTCAGTCAAGGGTCCACAAATACTGCTAAAGTTTCTGATAAACTTTCTGTAAAAGCTAGCTAGACCATGAAAAGATCTTACCTCAGTAGCACTCCTCAGAGTAGGCCATTCAAGGATAGCCTGTACCTTCTCTGGGTCCATTTTTAGACCTTCTGCTGAAACTACAAATCCCAAATACACCAACTCTTTCTTCACAAAACTACACTTCTTCAAATTAATCAACAATTTCTCTTCTCTCAACTTCTCAAATACCATACGAATATGCATCATATGCTCATCCAATGTCTTACTAAAGATCAAAATATCATCTAGGTAAACAATGACAAAAACTTACCCAGAAATTCTTTCAGAACCTCGTTCATGAGCCGCATGAAAGTGCTCGGTGCATTGGTTAGCCCAAAAGGTATGACTAACCACTCATACAGTCCTTCCTTTGTCTTGAAGGCAGTCTTCCATTCATCTCCTTCTCTGATCTGAATCTGATGATATCCACTCTTCAGATCTATCTTTGAGAAATACACAGCTCCACTCAAACAGTCCATAATATCATCCATTCATGGTAATGGAAACCTGTACTTGATTGTGATCTTGTTTATTGCCCTAGAATCTGTACATATCCTCCACTCTCCATTTTTCTTTGGTGCTAATACCGCTGGTACTGCACAGGGACTCAAACTCTCTCGAATCAATCCTTTTTGTAACAACTCATGTACTTGTCTGTTCAACTCCTCACTTTCTGCAGGTGTCATTCTGTGTGCTGCCTTATTTGGCAAACTCGCTCCTGGGATCAAGTCCATCTGATGACTGATCTTCCTGACTGGTGGTAATCCATCAGGCACGTTATTGGATACAATATCCTGAAACACATTCAACAAATCTACAACTTCTACAGGAACATCTTCTACTTTCTCTTTACCAGCTTTTGGAATTAAAGCAAAACATACATGCTCATGCCTCATACCATCTAGGAAATTTCTTCCATCAACAAAAGTTATCCTTGCATTACCACATACCTTTTCTTCAGTCTCCTTCAATGGTTTTAGCTTATGCCGCACTCCATCCTTTGTCAGGGAATAGGTATTTGCACGACCATCATGTACAGCACATCTGTCAAACTGCCATGGTCTACCTAACAACATATGACATGCATCCATAGAGATGATATCACATAGTACCTCATCTTGGTACTCGCCGATCTTGAACTTTAGCAGGCACTGTTCACTGACCATGACCTTGTGGTCATCCTGCACCCAGGCAATCCGATATGGATGTGGGTGTTTCTGTCTCTTAAGCTTCAACTTTGTCACCATCTCTTCTGACACCAAATTGTCAGTGCTTCCACTATCAATGATCACATCACAACATTTACCTTCACACTTGCACCTGGTGCGAAACAGGCTCCTCCTTTGCTCAGGTTCATTCTCACCACTCAACAGGACTCTTCTGTTAATCAACGTTTCTCCTCTTTCAGCATCTTCAGAATTTGATGATCTGACATCTTCATCTACATGTGCAACTCTGGCCTGGCCTTCATTTCTCCTATCTGTTCTGCCTTGGTGCTGAGGACATTCAAATGCCCTATGACCTTCTTCTCCATAGTGAAAACATGTTCCATGGAAGCCACCTCTTCCAGATCCTTGTCCTCTTCCTCTTCCTCTCTGATCTCTATTATTCTGATCCTGGAAGCGATTGAAATTATTTCCTCACTGATTTTGACTGCTACTGGCCTCATCTTTCTTTTTGGATCTTCATTTCGGCCACCATATGACTGTCCACCAGATCGTCCACCGCGACCTCTTCCGTTTTGTCTGCTCTCAAACTTCTTGTTCAACTTTTCCTCTACTTTTAGGGCAAACTGGTATGCCTCTTCAATACTGTTCATTCGAACCAGATTCAGCTCCTCCTGAATGCTTGGCCTTAACCCATTAAGGTATCGGGCAACTTTCTCCTTATCAGCTTCTGCATGGCCTGTTCTGATGAGAAGTCGATAGAACTCCTCTGTATACTCCTGAATAGATCTTCCTGCTTGCTTCAAACTTTGCATTTTCTTTAGTAGGTCAAGCTCATAATCAACAGAATGAACTGTCGCTTCAATTTATCCACCATCCGATCCCATCTCGTGATTTTATCTTTCCCTGTTCTATTTCGCTCCAATTGAATTTCTTGCCACCAGATCTTCGCATGACCTTTCAGTCTGGCCTTCGCAAATTTGACCCTATCAGGATCGTCAACATCTTCGTACTCAAAATATTCCTCACATTCATTGATCCAGTCAATCAATTCGTCTGGGTTAAGATTTCCAAAAAATGTAGGAACCTCAATCTTAGGTCTTTTCCCAATCTTGGAAATGGCCCGAAAAAGTCTTTCTTCCTCCTGGTTCACAATTTCAACTTCTCCTGCTTCATATTCTTCTTCGGCTTCATCCTCGCTTTCATCTCTGACATTAAGATTCATTCCTCTACGAATCTCTTCTTGTAATGCTCGCACTTGTCTCTGTAGCTCTCTAACCTCAGGTGTTACAACACCAGCTCTTCCGCCACGTTCCCTTCGTGGAGGCATTTTCGCGATGCGCGCTGAAACCCTAGCCACGGTCCTGGTGCAAACTGCCTCACAGTCGGCGATCTGTTTACACACTCAAGAACTCCTGCTCTGATACCACTTGATGAAGGGTGCTCCCCTTAATACCACAAACACATAACAGAAAAAGAGAAACAACAACAATATGC